>DWME01006621.1:0-13449 GCA_018244795.1 Parelbella ahira ahira | reverse complement strand
CGAGCCTAATATTTACGCCCGAGCAATCCGAAGTGTTCCGATTTCTCTATTTATGTCCGTTAACGATAACTAGGCATCGTTATGGTGGCTTGTTTAATTTAATTATTTTAATGGGTTACTATTAAAGTTTTATTTTTATTTAATTTAATTATTTTAATGGGTTACCATTAAAGTTTTATTTTTATTATTGGTGGCAGATGGTTTTTTTATTTGGTTAACCAATTGTATGGATCATTTCGAAGTGATCTTGAATTAAGTGTTTTCTGGGTCACCATCAGGTTATGTGTTCGGATGACGGAAGCGTGTGATATTATAATCTCAGTATTTAATATAGTTCTTTGCTTACAACCGATCATGTGTTCGGGTGGCGTAGGAGTGACAGACATTTTTTATGTGACATGAATGGTAATTATGTATATGATCTGTCAAGTTTAAAAAATGTATATTAAAATGAAAGAAGGACGAATTGAAATGACACCGAACGTCTTTGACTTGGTAATCGATTAATCACTCAACGTCATCATCATTATCATCATCATCGTCAACCCTTTTGCATCTCACACTTGAACATACATAGGTTTCTTCTCAGTATGAGAAGGGGTTTCCGCTTGCTTAATTTTTCTTACCCTGATGGGAAGAGGGATGCTTTTATGATATACCGCAGATGCTTGCAAGAGGATTTTTAACCCTTGATTTTGATAGTTCCAAGATTTAGCTAATTGGTGGAACAGTTACGAGATTTGAATAACTCGTACGATAGAAAATTAAATAAATATCTGACGCCATAAGAACGGTTAAACAGTTCATTGTTAAGAAAAATAACTATGTCGTATTTTAAAAGAAATCCATTTCATTAAATAAACTATTCCGGTAGTACTTGTTCAAGGTAGTTATTAATACTTTCATTCTACGTGCTTCGTCTCTTGCCTTGTCTACACTTCCGAACAGATGTACATACCCACAGGTAAAGATGTGACATTGAGGTATTGTTGTCTTACAATGTTGTTTTTGCCAAGTTCACGGTCCATGCGATGGCTTTGAAATAGGAATATTGTTAAATTTTTACAATATTTCCAACTGGTTGTTCATTTGATCTACTGTGTTCCTTAATTCGAGTTCATTATCATTTTGGATGTTTTTTGCAAATTTTGAATACGTTTCTTACGGTAAACAAGCATCTGTGAAACATTAATCACGTCGACCTTTAAGAACATTTAAATACGAAATAACGGACTTCAATTTACAAGTTTTCATACCAAGGTCAAGTTAAAATTTGAATTACAGGAAAACAATTGCGGTATATAAATAAATCGTATATCGCAAAGAATAAAGATATGAATAAACATGTGTCCTTTTCTGTGTCTTCTTTTGTGTCTTTTTGTTACTTCTTGTGTTTCGTTCTATATCGTTGCTCCATTGTGGAATGTAGTGTCTCGAAGGGTTTCGCAGCGTTGTATTAGTTTTGTCCACCTCGCTTCGTTTTCCACTTCTCTCAGCGCATTCTCTATTAGGAGATCCGTGAGGACAGTTACCTTTTTACATAAATGGATAAACCCACCTATCAGTAAAAGCATCTCCATTTTATTTCGTTTCGTACCTTCAATATAAATTTGGACATGCCCTCACTTCATATGTAAATTGACCCCGGCACAGATACGATATGAAAGATTGAAGGTGCCGATAGCAGACTCATTCTACTAATCATTTTCATGCCATAAAACTGCTTTGTCAAATAGGTATGATGAGAACGATGGAGGTATAAGCACAGCGGGTCTAAGATTAGAAAGATTTTGCACTCGGTGTCCTGTCTACCCTCTGAGGTAATAAATTTACTACTTACGAAAACACCACATTAACTCTATATATCACTATCAAAATCTAACAAGTAGCAGATGGGTTGTGTTCAAGACTAGTGAGATGGCCTTCTCTGTAAATGCAGTAGATGCAACAGTTATAAATCCGTTCGTCATATTTTCAATCGAACCTTGGATAGAGATGATAAAATCCTATTCACATGGTTGTTGATCCGATTATGATTGGCAGTCGAGGTTATTTAGAAATAGTGAGCTGATAGTCTGGATTTGTATTCGGTATATAGGAACTATAGACTCACTCTATTCCATGATGACAACATAACAAATAAATCGCGGGAGTGTACTACATTCCGGAGTCATACAGGCGTGATGTTAAGTTTTTATTCTTGAATATTTGTTCGTTTCGAAAAAGAAACTTCTTCGTCCTTAGTAACTTGGCATATCTGCTCAAATTGGCCTCGACACATAAAAGTTGACTATCGTTGTTGTATATGGTAAAATGTAATCTGCAAATCTATGTATGTGTCCTCATAACAGTAACCATTAATTCTTGTAATATGATTATCGTGGAATTTGTGGTTTGTGATGATAGATGTACAATTGCAAACAGCCATGTTGGTATGCCAAAAGCTGCTTAAATAGATGCTGGGGTTCAGAATTTTAGTTTTTAGAACACTCAATAAGCCACATTAGTTCCTATGGAAGTTGTCTTGTTTTCTAATAAATCTTATAAACATTGTGTAACAAACCATACTTCATCAAAGTTCATCAAAGTTCCACTAATTGTGGATACATGGTTTTTTGCATTCTATTCAACTTATTATTAAAAAGAAATTCGTGATTAATACAATTATTAAAATGGCATTATGAATGATATTTTGAATTTCAATTCTTATTTTGATCTTACTAATCCTAGGTTTTCATTAAGAAATGACTATATCATATTAGGATATTTTAACATCTTCAGTAACAGAATCACTACTGCCACTACTGGTACTACTACTAGTACTACTACTGAATCAGTGTGGTCTAAAGTAAAATGTAAGCATGACTGCCTACATGGTTGTAATTTAACGATTTGTTTATCAAATAAATTTCACATGCAAGGTCGTGCACTGCAGTAAAACATGTTACTGCAAGGGCAGTTTTTATTGCATATGTAGATTTGAGAACATTCTGAACTATTAAATAAAGATGCATCAGTATCCATGAGAATATATTTGAAGAATTGAAAACTGCTACAGCTGTAACGAATTTATCATATAGAATTTGTTATTATAGATCATCTGATACCAAAACTAGGTAGAGTCCATGCTGTAGCGGTCAAACAGCAGATGAATATAAACATTTTTTCGAAATAAATACTTGTGTAATTTTATACCCTCGTATGCCGACAAACACTAAAGTCCACAACGTTGACGCGCAGCAATCAGTTTCACTAAGCATTGGACCTACAGCGACTCGAACATACTGCATTCTTCAACATAGTGTCTCAATTTTAGAGGAAAAAATATTTATTGACACGCTTATGCATATTTTATATTATTTTTAACGGATCGTTGTCCATCTTCACCGTTAAGGTCGAGTTTATTTGTTTCCAGCACTTTTCTGGATAACCTTCCCTTGAAGTCCCGGGAGAGGAGTAAAAATGCCATCCGGTTACAATAAATATCTATAAACACATCGTTTCTCAATATATTATTTCTTTTAAATGTTATCCTCGTATTTCTGTTAATTTAAAACCATAGCACTAATTGTATAATTCTGCCGAATTTCTTCGAATGAAATTATTTTTTTATAACTGGTTATATATTGGCTAATGTTACTTCAAGCTCTTGTCGCAATTGATATTTATTTGTAATGTACAATAATTTTTATATATTTCAAGTCAAGTCAGTGTTCGTGGCTCAAGTCAATAATCATGCTTCGTTTCTTTATTTGGTTTGTTTGACTTTCCTTTCGTTGATGAACCTCATCCACGTAATGAACTTTACCAATTGTATTTAGAACACAATAAATTTGATTAGCCAATATATGTCAAGCCAGAAGTCGATTGGTCCATTATCCTAAATCACCGAATTTCTCGGTCAATTTGTCGACGGATACTATACGTTTTTCATCAATTGTTCTTTGTTCTCATTCTGGAAACAGGTTAATTATCATCGATGTTAATTCGGTACGGACTTTGGGCACTTTGATGACACCAATTACATCGATGACATATACTTACTTAACTTTACTCAGCGACAGAACAATTGACATATATTTCTTGTTAGCAATATATTAATATTCGTTAAATTTGGGTGTATTTACATGTAACATTGTATTGGCGCGGAACGCACATGCAGCTAATATATTAAATATTTAATATAGAAAAACTTTGATGTCATAAACCTGAATATGAAGTTCTATTTCGGTCCGCACAGAATCGGTATCAACTTGAACGTTTTAGCAACGACGGCCTTATCATGGCTCATCCCTTACCAAGGCTCATGCAATGTACAAATATCAAGCAAAATAAAACGAATATCTACATTCAAATTTATATTTACTAACTATTTATTAAAGGAATGTTCTAGAAAATAGCTCAAGAAATTAGTTATTTCTCTCAATCTCTTGCGTACCACTCTTAAACATGTTTTCGAATCATTTGATAAGGACCACACCCCTAAGTAGCGGTTGGGACATTCACGCGCTATTTCATAATATTTATCAATCAGCACATATAACTTTTCCTTTTAGTGTTTTAATTACTATTGCGTGTGTTTCTCATATCGCTAAATCTAATTTAATATTTCCGTTTCTCCCTGAGCTAGAGAACGATATTAACTCAAGGTTAATATTAATGCTTGTCTGCGGATTAAAAATAAAATTTTATGGCTTATTGAGCACTTTGTTCCATTTAACTACATTTTACAACTTACAATAATAACCAAGTGCATAAATTATGATTTATCACATTTCATAAAGGTTATTGCAAATTGAAGGTATGTATGTATAACATTGAATGGAAACACTCAATTGTTCTATCTGACGATGGAATATTAATGAATAACGGTTTAATGAGATTTAAAATATCAGTGTTAATGCTCATAATTGTTTAAAAAATCTGCATTTTGCACAGTTCCTAGTACTATTAACGCACATATTTGACAATCTAAGATATAGAGCCGAACAATTATCGTCAGTCGCTATTAGTACACCAGGTGTCTTAGAAACGGATAAAACAATAATTGTGTGTGGTAATATAAATTCGTTGCTAAATCAGTAGTGTATTCAATTGGTTGTAATGATGAAGTAATCATGCAATGAAGAGATTCGAATCTCTTTATACATCGAAGTTATTAAACGATGCAATAAAATGTCTCAATATATGTAGTTCGATATTTTACTTTCAACAACTGTTGGTTCTCTCGTTCTAATTCAAACATATTGTCCTAAACCATAGGTATCACTTCTTTAGTTGATAGTCTTAAGTCTTTTGCACTTGAATAATGTACTTCTCGAATTGATATAAATTTAATATTTGAAGTTTATGACCAAAATTTTGCAATGTTTATTTTATCACTTTCTTTGGATGTGGTAGTAACCGAAGAATTTTTTTGGCACGTTTGTTTATTTTATTTTAACCTTGTAGATTAAGAATTATTAATTATTAATTATTTGAATTGATTAAGCAACAGTCATTTGTGACAGCCGTCTGCTCGTTTGCTACTCTATTCATTAACAAAAGGAGGAAACCGAATAAAAAAACAAAAATAAATATCACGTATGTATTTCCGCGAAGAGGTAGGCAAGAAAGTGTAGAACCCACGTTTCACCAGTTATATTGATATAGTAACTAAATGTTAAGAAGAATTTTCATAACAGCGTGCGCTCTAAACGGTTTTCCATTCGCTACGTATTTCTCATGCAACACGAACATGTACGAGTCAGGCGGACTGCTACCGTAAACAGCACGTGAACGCCAACTCGGCTGACTGTCGCCGTTGCAAAAGATTTCGTTAATGCACACATTAGATTCCATTGTGAAAGATCCATCAGAGGCTTGTGAAAGTCTCCATCCTTTAATGGCAACTCTGAGATCGTCCATTTCCTGGAGAATTGCTTATGCTTCAATTTTATATATGGCATATTTTATTATTTTACTTTACTGGATTCAGCGTTTTTAGTCAAAATTGCACATGTGTTTTCAGTTATCGTAAATTTAAACGCCCATTTCTATTTTTCACATTTTACTAAGACATTTAAAAATTGTTATATTATGACCCTTTCACGTCTAATTACACTATATATCAGTTAATAAGAACATTTGGCAAAAAAATAAAGTGAATGTAATCATGCATTGTCATCTACATTAGAATACATAAAGTCAATGGAAATGTCGAGACTCTTTAACTTTATTTATACCATTGTGTGAAGTAGTAAGTTTATTTTTACTCAGTACTTCTTAGACCGTATCATCAAGGCATCCAATGTGTACAATCAGAGTCAACTACATACTATTCATCGCATATCCCACGATACTCTAAATATTATCGTAATTAGAAACCGGGCATCCCTTGCGCGAGTGGCTTTGGAATTATGCTTGTTATAAAATAACAGACGAAGTAAACTAATTTGTCGGAAGGGGTGTAAAAACGGAAGCAGTAATTATGAGATTTGGTGTAGATACATGTTTTAATTTTGTTGTTTTCAACTTGAATTCCTCTATCACGCTATTGCTGGACTATCTCCTTTCGGGATAAAATTTTTAAGACCATAGTGTATTTGACGAGTGTAGCTTGAATAACAATAGGGAGATTTCCTATATGTGTACAAGATTTCATATAACATATGGTGTGGGGATTTCTTCATGTTTTTCTTCATCGTCGCATTGAGTGATAGATATAACATTTAAAATCTTATTTTGCTGTCTATTCTTTAACAAATATGACGATAGCAAGATTTCTACGTTTCGATATATTAGCATATCCGTAATGAGAGATCGTTGAGGAAATAGGTCGTGTCAAGTAAGGAATGTGAGTGAATTACATGGTCGAACGTTTCTATTTCCGCGACCTATTGACTTAGGATGTGGCCGTGTTTGCAAACACACTCAGCGCATGAACGTGAGTGATTGCATTGTTATGCTCTGCGTACCGAAACGGTATATAAATCGTGCCATAAATCAACGTGTTTCACCAAACTTTGACACACGCGACGAACTACGCAATACGCTTCGGAAACATATAAATATATTGTAAAGATATTTCTGTTCTAAATCCATGGTACTACGTGGAATGTTACGCGGGCAAGTTTTATGTTACACAATTCTTATGTTAGTTTCCTATTGTTACAGGTTCGTCATAAATCTACTGGCGACGAATCTCCTGACGACCTCCCTGCTTGCGCCCGCGATATTCGGCGAGCACTCGGCGAGGGAGGAGGCGCCTTGGGTGGAGGCGGGTGACGCAGCCGCTGCCGCGTGCAGCCTGGCCGCCCTGCTGGCCGTCACGCTGATCGCCCTCGACCAGCACCACGCGGTCACAGACCCCTTGCGGTGTCACACGCGTTTGCTACAGCGCCGCCCTGCGACCCTCTGCGCCATCACCTGGCTCGCAGCTGCCGCCGCCGCGACTATCCGCGCCGCCATTGCAGTATTCCGACACTACTACCCGCTCGAGCCCATAGTCCAGGGAGTCGAGCTCGCTTACTACGTCGTGTACTTAACCTTTGGCGTTGTCGCCCCGACGACCATTGTCTGCGTCATGTACGCGAGGATCTATCGTGCCGCGCGCTCTTCCGGCCTACGAGCGCGGGCGCATGGAGCCAGCGCCTTGCAACTCCACGAACCACCAGTGAACCTACCTGACCTGATCGAGGAGGGTGAGGGTCTTACGCTGAAAATCGACGCCTCTGATAACGTCGTGTCAGACTCTGACCGCAAGTTTGGTCCGTTTTTGCTCCCGCCGGAAAGACCCCTGCGTTGTCCGTCAGTCGCCAGTCTCCGCAACGCGCGGAAAGAGGGAAAATCAAATGAAGATCTTAGGAAGGGACTGCCAGCAGTGAGCTCGGCGCCGTTACTGGCTGCGCCGCTTCTTGCAGTTCAACAAAGGACGTCCGCGCCTTCCAACAGCGGATCTAGAATAACGTCAATCCGATGTCGGATTTCGAATGCATCACTATTTCGATACAGAGAAGAATCTCGTGCAGCTCGTGTTGGACTCCTAACGGGTGCACTGGTGATGTTGCACGTGCCGCACGCGGTGGTGGCAGTGGTCTCAGCTGCGGTCCCCGGCCTTGCGGCGAGCGGGCGGACGCCGGCGTTGGCGTTGCTACTTCTCGCTTCAGCTGCATCGCCTTTCCTGTTCGCGCTACGATCGAGACGGGTGCAACGAGAGGCCAGACGACTGCTGCTGCCGGAGAAGAGCGTGTGGGAGCGTACTACGGGCGCGGCGAATGCTGCCGCCGCGGACGGGCAGCGCGCCCGCGCCGCGCTCGAGCTGCTGCGTACACTGTCTCCTGGAGAGCACAGGGAGAGCGCGCCGGCGGGGGCGGGAAACGCGGCGGAGGGGGGCGCGTGCCGCGGCTCGTTCAGCTCGGGAGGCAGCACGCAGCTGTCCTCCGCGTCGGACGAGTGACCGCAGCTCCCCGCGCGGCGCCTGCGCTTCGCCCCGCGACCCACCGCTCTACTCATCTGTGATACTAGGCTAGGACGACCCGCGCTCGGCGCGACCGTTAGACTGATTTAGCGATAAGTTAATTTATTACGTGTCCATGTACCTTTCCGCTGAGCGGACCGTTTTTATTACCTGACATAAGTGTATGAATATTAAAAATTCGTATCGAAATGGTTTTAGTTTAATTTCCGAGGCCCGAGTGGCGCGGGTGATTCACGCGGCCGCAAGCCGTAGTTACAAAATACACATAATAAATTGGAAACAGCGAAGGTTGACGGCGGAGCAGTGCGTTACGAAAATGGCTGTTTCACGACTTCTTGCGCATAATTTTCCTAATGCAGTGCAATTTGCTATTGTGCGCGTGAACTGAATCTCAAGGAAATATAACCACGAATAAGTCGCTCTTACGCTACATTCGTTTACATTTTAATGCAGGCTGAACAGTTGAACACAGTTGTAAAATTCAAAAATTATTTAATACACGACTAACGAGGAAATATAATTTGGGAATTATAATTTAAAGCTATCTGAAACAGAAAAACCACATTTAATATATCAGTAGGTAGATACACTTGTTTATCTTGCCGTGCATAGGGAATAAATACAAGTACCTATATTTCAAAGCGTTTTTATAATACAACAAAAGTTTCATGCAGGTACATTTACTTAGTATTATACGAACTGAAATATTAGGAGGAATATAATCATCAGCGAACCTGGATCCAGCGAGCAGCACGTATCACAAGCAGGAGCCCACGCTATGCTAGAGTATACCTCGTCACATCTACGCCAGCAATTGCCTCCGAAATTCATGTACACAATACAGTACATATTTAGTTTGTTGTATACAAAAACTTCATATAAAAGACACCAAACCAGTAATGCAAATAAAAGACGATCTTGGACCCTTATACCTCCAAGAAAAATACAACCATAGGGCGAAAGGAAAATTGATAAAGATACATAAATACGATATAAGAAAAATAATGATAATATTTTTTATTACTGCCACCCTTTTCAACATATTTCTAATATTAGTTGTGATAGATTATTTTTTGTAATTCACAGCAACACTGTCAGTTAAATACACACATTTGTTATATATTAGATGAATGCAAAAACGTTATAAAACTAAGACAGGTTTACATCGAAAGAGAAATAATGATAACAGAGAGAGTGCTTAGAAATACTAACAGGAGCAAGCTTATGAATAGGAATCCGCTTACGAACAGGAAGCTTAGTGGAGAGTAAAAAGGAATCCTATAATTATGGCTGATATTTTTAAGTAACTTACAACAAAAGAATAATTTCTATAGTTCTTAACATGACTTGTTCTCGTATTTCATTTAATAATAGGAAAATTTCATACATGTATTTAATATCCACAATAGTACGTGTGCATTTCCCCGAAGGGGTAGGTAGAGTAGTGCGGTACACTTTTACGATTCATCCTGCAGTTAGGTATGTTGTCCGTCTCACCATCGAATAGGGATAAGAATATGTATTTAATATTTGTATTATAAGGATATAAGGACATCTACATCAACACATCACATCAGACGTTATGGTGAAAGTAAACGCAGTTAAATTTAATTTTAACCGTAAAGAGAAATTAGAATATATGAATACACGTTTTCCTAACGTTGCCAACATCCTATTATTGGCTCTCATCCAGACGATCTGGAAACTTCCACACTAAATACATTGTACATTACCAAAACTAAATTAAACAGCTGTCTTATCTATATTAATTACGACTGCAACTTACACGTTCCATTGGCAAGTATAACTGTCCAGTCAGCGAGCTGATATGCCAAATAATAAAACATTAAGGCTACGATGAGTGATCTACGATACCACATTTTTTTCAAAATAACGGTATTTTCATGTAGATTTTGATGTCGAAATAACGATATTCAATGAATATAATTGAAAGACAAAAGGAGACAGCATTGTCTAAATGTGAACTTACTAAGCGGGAGAACGAATTATTGCAGGTTTGAATTGAAGAGCGTTGGGATCGAAACCTGAATTTTAAAGTAGGACTAACACTGCAGCTGAAGTGTGGCTAAGCGATGGTATTAAGATGCATACGTCTTATTAAGAACTTACGTTAACAATCCTGTTCGTCCAGTATTATTGGAGGTTGGCAGCAGATGTCTATAGACAGCAGTAACCACTTGTGATTGCTGCCAGCTCGTTTTCTATTATTTAAATTTAGACCTATTATACCAACGAGTCAATGACTGTCTGACCTCAGTAAGCCAGATCACTGAACTGGTCTGTCAGTCCCCTGTAGTAGGTACTGATATAAATCTGTTAACAGCATATTTATAATGCGAATTACAAAAATACTAAATTCATCAAATTTTTAATGTAATTTTTCGTTGTAAGATGTTCTAAATGTTTTTACAAATTTATAGTAGCGTCGGAACTATGACCATCATTATTATCATCATCATCATCATGCTCAGCCTCAGTTCACTGCTTGACACTGGCCTTCACTATCAGTGTCACCGTCAGCGTCAACTACTTTCAAAACAATAGTCATGCAAAACAAATTCTCAAGCTCGTATTCCCCGAACGGGTAGCCATAGAAGTGTTACTACACTCCAACGTTTCACCGGCTACGTGTACGTCCCATCATAGAACAGGACGTGGTAAACCTATTGCCATACACCGGGCACAGATCTAGTCTTCGCGCCACTTCTATTGAATCCATATCAGAGAATTTTAAACAAATTAAAAAGAGATAATAGAACTATTAGCGATTAAGTTTCAACGATATTGCGTGTTGACCGTCAAGCCGACACCACGTGCGAGTTCAGTCAGTCACATGCGCAAATGATTCACAGTGATACGAGTATGAGCGGTGAGAGCGAGTGCTGAGATTCGCGATGTTATGTAAACATCGTTCTGAATAGCAGAAAGAACAATGCGCATTGTAGTCCACCCAGCTCAGAATTCTCGTTACTGCAGCCGGATTAGACACCATGTATATTACGGGGGATAAAATCGGTGCACGACAACATTTCGACGTACTTAGATACATATGTCTGGGTGCGTAGATAAAAGGTGGACTTGCTGTAGCTAATGTATTTGGTCACGAAAAATTTATATAATAGTAGTGACAATGTTTTACTTTGTACATTACCAAGAATATATGTAGGTACATATATGATAGATTCTAAAATTTTAAATGTCATTTGCTGTAATGCTGAAGGAAGACATTTTGAGGTAACTTTGCGTGTCTTAGAGTTTTTTTATTGTTTTCTGTAGCATGTGAACTCGGCCAACTCGCACCTGGTCAGCGTGGCGAATTATTGACTTAGCCCATCACGTTCTTCTCCATTCACATTCTTCTTTCGAAGAACTAAGTAATAAAGTCTACATGGAAAAATAGTTAGTCACAAAAAAATGTCATCCTTTTTTGTCTGTGTATACGTTTAATTGCACGAAACTACAAAATGTCCTAGAACATTCCATATTTATAATCGAGTCATTTATGTTTTTTCATATTATCCTTTCCTGTTCTATGTATTTAACGATTTTCAATTTCAAGTCCGCTCTCTATCAACACGACTTGGTTATATTGACTTAAACTATTAGGAAACATATTTATGAAGTTCATAGGAATTTTTAACGGATATCATTTATTGTTACGAGGCGCGATATTTTGACATACCTACACCTAAGAATTTTACTAAGAACTGTGACACATTTCAAAGATAGATACAGTATTTCTTACCAGATTAGCGAAACAGGGCAAGTCGATAATATTTATAGAATGCGTAATCTATGTACGATAGGTACAACCAGCAAAAAATATGTATTCTTTGTAAACGGTGTAGGGTCACCGTGTATTCCACGGGACGTATAACACAACTGGTGACACGTGGGAGTACTCCACTCCTCTGCCTGCCCCTTCGGGGAAATAAAGGCGTGATGTTGTGTTCAACTGAATATTGTTCTTTAATTTGTCCAGTGCCGTGCCGGTGAGTCATGCAACCACACCCGATACCGCATTTGATTCCTGTTCAGGTCATAGATGAAGGACGAAAATAACCGAAATATTGTGTTGCTTTTGAACCTGGGTTCATTCCTAGGACGTAAATAGTAAGAGTATATATCTATATGGTACTACTGAAAAATTCAAATTAGAAAAACCCAATTTAGCTGACACCATCTTGAGGGTCCCAACCAATCGATCAAAGAAGCAATCAAATTAATAAAGTAATATCCAATTTACCCGCCATAGTAACATGAAACCATGCAACAAGCGTCTAATACAGTTACATTAACGTATACGCTAAGGTACGTTGAGATCGAAATAAGAATCTGTGTGATCTAGAACACAGATGGTAACGGATAAAAAGTACGTACAATAACGCGATTACAACTTATTATAAAAAACAGTTACGATTATATAACAAACCATTAGGTATACAGATGATATCAGCGAATTGAGAAAGAGTTCTGAGAGTCTTTTCTAGCGGTCTACCGCATCGGAATTCTTTATTCTATTCTCTATTCTGCAAAGTAAGCGAGAATATGTACAAGGCATACATCCGCCCGAGACTCACCTACGCGGCACCTGCGTGGTACGTGTTGGTAGCAGAGTCGCAGCGCCGCCGTCTCCAGGCGCAGCAGAACCTATCCCTGCGAGCAATCGTGGGGGCGGGTCGCTACGTTAGGAATGACGTGCTAGAGCGCGACCTCAAAATGGAACCCCTGGGTGAGTTTGTGGCCCGTGTGGCCCGGCGTATGTACGACCGGGCCGACAACGGATCGCATGATCACCTCAGGGGATTCGCTCCTTTGCATGCACGTCCTCCTGACGGGTACCAGCTCCCGCGGGAGCTCGTACAGTAAGGACGCTGCTGAACACGTTCAATGATGGTCGGCGAGTGACGACCACAGACCACGTCACCGTCTGTAAAGACGGGGTGAGATCACCGGGGGGCAGTTGACCC
>DWME01006620.1:0-13450 GCA_018244795.1 Parelbella ahira ahira | reverse complement strand
TTTAAACAGGAGAAATTTTAACAAAACTTACTTACAAATTAAAGCCAATACTTCGCTTTACGTCGCCAGTGCATTTGTACATGCTGATGGTTTAATGTACAAAAAATCTCAAGAATTGTTTACATATTTAACCAACCCTCAGACCAACTGACTTTATTTGTTTTTTCTAGGCGCTGCCAAAGCTGGTGGAGCTGGACGCGTCGTCGTGCGCGCGGCTGACAGACGCGGGCGCGGCGCAGCTGGCGCACCACGGCCTGCAGCGCCTGTCGCTGGCGGGATGCCGCCTGCTCACCGAGGCCGCGCTCGACCACCTGACGCGCTGCCCCAACCTGATCCGGTAACCGCACACCTCTTGTTTGCATTACACGGAAATTATTAAAAACAAATATATGCCATCGATCACAGCTAGTTACACTCCTCGTTAGCAGTAAGATATCTGTGCAGTACAAAATAATTTTAGGGATCTGTTATTGAAACTTAGTATGAAGTTTATGTACATATCAGCAACGTTTAAGATGCTTTTCAAGTTAACAAATGTAAGTGTAGGTCTCAAAAATGGTCACCACCTGCCATATACATACATCTCTGTCTAATGTACATGGCTATTTATAAGGTTTTTGTTTCTCTGTGTATCTTATTACCCTCTCCATGGGACAATACTAGTGTAAGCATGATTATGGGCAGAAACTCTATTTGATGTACTGATGGTTAAACAGTTGATCCTTGAACATGTTATTCAGGGTGTGGCACCTTTAATGTATTGAAATAGATTACAACTATGGCATTTATTTTATTCACATTAATGATGCTTAAATCAATTCCAGCCTGGACCTACGGCATGTGCCACTCGTCTCCACGCAAGCGGTGATCAAGTTTGCGGGCAAGTCCAAGCACAACCTGCACGTCAAGGATGTGAAGCTGGTGGAGCTGCGGAAGGCCTGATCCGAGGGCCAGGTCGACGAGCCAATGCAGGTCGATCAAGGGTCGGAAAAGTCGGAAAACGTGCAGTGAAAGTGTGATAGTACTGTGTGTGTTGCTGGCATAGAGGAGCTCTAAGTATACAAGTATCAAGATATAATAGTTGTTGTATTTTAAAACTAATCAAATCTGTGTGTGGAAGTTTTAAATGTTATAGTTAATCGATGTTTTAAATCTACACACTTATAGTATATTGGTGTCGTCACATCTAAGCATTAACTATTATTAGGTATCTTACTAAATGTTAGATATTGTTGCAGTGTTGACATGTCTTGGTATTTAATAAATATTTGCATCAAACATCTGTAACTGAAGAGAGAATGTCAAAAAAAATTGGCATGGTATGGCATCAGTTAATATGTATTAATGTTAAATATACATACATCCCATTGTTTAAAACACTGTCAGTATGTTATATCTATGGTTAGATATGGTTTCCTTAATGAATGTCACTTGTTAGGAACAGAGATCAGTGTAAGGTGACAAGATGAGTACTGGATGATTCATATTTCAGAATGTGACATTGATTCTTACGCAAGTAAAAGGAGTTAGTTTGACAGTTTTGATTTATTAGTGATAAGGGTAGATACATGAAAAAGAAAGTTTTTTTCATATATTGTATATTGTATCAGGGATGTGCATCGGGACAAAGTCAATTTCTGTTCAGATCTTAATCCAGTATTGTTGGAGAAAACCTTTTTTTAGTTGCTATCAGTCACCATAAAATGACCTGTTGGACTTGCTTCTATGTCTACAGCATAAATAAAAATATCTCATTCATAGGTACATAGATTCTCGCACAACATATCAAATTAGGAACACAGTCTGTGCTACCAACACACCAAGTTAAGAAAATGTATTGTAGATATTTAAACAAGGACTTTCGTTATGTATAATGTTTGTTGAGAGATATATATATTAATAAAATCTTATCGATAGACAAATTCGTCTCTGCGGAGAGAAAACATTTAGCTGAATGAAAAATTGTAAATAAAATACAATTTGGCATCCACTAAACAAAAACCAAAAATGTAAAAATCGTCAGTTTCGACGATTTTTCTGTAACGTTTACATGGGATAGTTTAGATTTTAGAAGCTTCTAGAGTATTCTACATTTTTCGATATCTTCGTGTATGTAAATGTTATTTCGCTTTTCAAATATCTATTTTATTGATGGCATGTAATATGTAGCAGTGTAGGGTTAAATATACTAGCTGGTTAAATTAACCAAAAATTTTCTTTTTGATGTATATACTGGAAGAATAATTCTAAGTCGAAAGTGTTTATTATTTCAAATATTAAAAGACCAGAATAATACTTTGACAAAGAAGTATTGAATTGAGCAAACCAAAATGGATAACATTATCCAATTTACCACATTACTGTGTATCCAATCCAGTCCGATCCGCTCTGTGGATGGGCTGTGTAAAATCTAGTGTTACATCATCTAAAAAACAACAGTGATGAATTTGTACTATTCACTTTGAATGTACACCAAAAATCTAATAATCTAAACATGCCATTCTTCGGCACTTGGAAACTTTGGACCGTTCAGTTCTGTTGGTATATCATATTCCGAATCTGTAAAAATAAATAGGTTTTATTAGCACAAAGTTATTGCCTGTTTTAGTGTTTGAGTGTATTGTTAAAGTGTCAGTCGAGCATTGTTTTCCCATGCTTTAGATGTGCCAATTAGATATGTTGAGAGATCACTTTCAATTTACTGTAGGAATTTAATAGTGTTGGAAATAGTGATTATATTACATGCTGTTGACTTCATACAAGTATATTATTTCTATGTTATAACTATCTTTCCCAGTATATATTTATATCTTTGGAGCATTTGAGGCTTTGGCATCGACTGAACATATTTGGTCATATGTGGAACTATTTTTGTTTGTCATCTTCCATAAAAAATGTGTAGTCCTTACACTACATCTTTCTGTGAGTGTTATCTGTACACAAATCTGTTCTGCATTGGCGATTATACAATATTCTATATGTGGACTTAACCAAACCTTGCTTATCTCATCAGAGCATTAAAGTAACATTCATTGGTTTATGAAAATATCAGCAAGATATTTGTGTAAGGCGGTGGCTACCCTACACATTTTTGAAGGGTTTTGTTCTTTATATAGAAACTTCCACTTTCAGGTTATGCCTGAAAAGTTTATAATACATTAGTATTATAAAATGATTGAGGATAAAATTGTTATTCTAAAGTTAGATACACACTTGACATTACATATTAAGATTGTTGAATATTTTAATATGTTAGCACCACACTGTTCCAAATAGGAATCTACACAATGTTTTAATATACCACAACACATCAGAGGATAAGAAAAAGAAACAAAAATATTTCCAGCAATATTGTTTAAAAAATTTTATAATATTTTCTTATATTTTGACTATTTATTATAATGCATCTATGAAAAATAAATAAAAATAAATCTTTATATATACGTTTCATGACAATTCTAAATTGCTTAGGTTTGTATCTTATTTAGGTCTAGTCGCTTTTTAGATGTAAGACGTTATCTGTACTGTGTCACTGGTCTCCGTGTGCAACGTACACTCTTATGGAACACATGTCGAGCGTTAAGGACTTTATAAATTCATTTAAAATACTTTAAGGATTTACTTTCGCGCGTGAGTTTATCAGCATTGCTTTTTCTTCGGACAATTTAAATGATCTCTACGTTACACCTTCCTAAGTCACCATTATAGCTACTGTACATAGATATGTTAAGAATTTCGATGTTTCACGATATTAAATTTGATTGGAGAGTTGACAATTTTTTCGTAACTAAATGTAGTATGAAGTAAGTCAATGTTAACGATAACAAAATATGTGTTGCTTGTAAACACGATACGTTCGTTGGATTGAATGAATAAATGAGCGGCTGCTCATATAGTAGGTACAGAAGGAACATTCTAGAGTCTAGAATCTAGACGAACGGTTGCGAGCGGCCACCATTTTTAAATTCATTCTTTAACCGTGGCGTTTTATGCAGTTAAAACACTTTCACTTTTAAATTATGATGTCGTGAAAAATGTTAGCGAGTAGTAATAATTCACCGTTCAGATATGTAGTAGTATGCAAATGTGGTTTTAGAAAAGTTTTGTGGAAAAACTATATTATTAATTAATTGTGTATTGTTCATTCGAATTGTTATAACTCAATAATACCAATTGATGTTAGTTAACGTTAATGATTATTATATCTGTGTGTTAAATGTGTATATTCATGTTCATTCATACCAGATCATTTTGAGAACACGCTGCATGCCGGCAGTTCCTCCGAGCGCAGAGCGGACGCCGCCGCTCACGCGTCTGGCAGCCTTTCGAAAGTTATCGAGAGTGTTGCTGTTGCACTTGCGTCCTAAATTGCTTTGTTTAACAATGCGATAAATATTTAATAACATTTACATATTAAATGGCTCATTAATTAAATGAGCCCGTTCGTTTCTGTCTTAACATTAATAAGCGAGTCTAATGAATACAGTGCAACTTTAATATAACGACTTCCTCGATTGTTGTCTTTGTCCTCCTGCGAGAGTTGTAAAACGCAGAGATTAAATGTGCTATCTCGCAGCGTTAAGTGGGTTGCCATCTAAAAATTGATTATAACCTAATTAACTTGTACACTTCGTTATTATGACTGTTTTCGTACAAAAGTTTTTAAAAGCTGTCGTTCCCTCCGTTTGTAGACACCGAGATAACTTATTTAAAGTCGCTAGCAATTTTAAATTTGAAAAGGTTGCTCAATGTGAAGCAATCAATAATTGTCTATGTTTAAATTTATTAAGAGAGCTTTAGAAATATTTATCACATTGAAGTGATAGGCCGCAGGTGTAACAGGAACAAGAGAAGACAGTCGTAGTGTATGGGGCAGGATGGTCTTGTAAATAAAGAGCAAGTAAATTGTAAAGGATAAGAGACCGACTTTGGTAATAGTATGCGAGGTTGATGGCCGCCTATAGAGTTAGTGTAGAGACTATATCAGAACGACCTATGGTGAATAAAGTTCAAAATAGCTAAACATTTTCAGTACTAATAAATTCGTTTTACTTTTATTTTTTGTGTACTGTGTATATGATTATTATTGACTGGACGTTTTGTAAGTTGGCCATTTTTTTTCTTACTTGTATGTGCATTTGACGATCGATGTGTGGTTTAAGTTCTTCCAATTGTTTTTATAGTATTTAGTTTGCTATTTTACGTGAACTTCTCGACCGTAAGGTGAAAAAAGTATATAATTATAAGAATTGTGTGCCTCTGTGTATAGAGAATTAATATTAGAGGTGATTCGTTGAAAGAAACTTGTATATTGAAAATGATCACACTATAAAATCGAACATCAAATTTCGGCAAACTGATTGTATGAATAAAATTAACTTGTATTATACAACAGATATTATATAGTTTTTTAAGAGGCCTTTTATGTGAGTTGATATCTATAGAGAGGATGTTTCGTACGGGCGAGCCCCGCATGCTGGCTGCGTCGGTCTGCGATGGTGATATTACAGGCCAATGACGGGTAGGTTAATTTGGTGATGCAAAAACTTTTACACGCCTCATAGATCAGCTCAGCTAAAATATTTGAAAAATATTTGTTTTTACTGTATTCAGTTTTTACAGTATTTAATTAATTTTTAGTGTTATTAACATTTGAAACGAGTTTCTCGATTGCGTTGTTAGGGCGTGCGTGTAGTTTTTGCATTACTATAATAATAATAATGATTTTATGTAAACTTGACGGGATAAGAGTCGTAACATTGTATCATTGGTTACCATAAGCACTCATAGTATTTGAAAATAAATATTTACATTCAAGTTGTTTTTTATTTATACCATTGTTCATCCCGTCTTTTAACTATATTATTATTATTACAGTAAGCGTTATGGTTGAGTTTCAATTCATGTAAACCGGTACCTATTTTGTTTTCTAGAATTTAGATTATGACATTAGGTTGTATGCAAAAGTTTGTACATTAGCGACATCTATCAATCTAAAAGGTAATGAAAAGATAGCTAACATAGTTATATACGTTTGCAATAGATGGCGCTGCTAATAAGGTTCTAAAACTCAAGTTTACGAATCGGTAAACAGGCGTAAAGACCACCATATTATTATCTTGACCCATTGTAATATTTATAGCTTCTAGATCTGGCAAGATTCGGTTTCTCTAAATATTGTTTCAAAATTTACTTCAAGGGGTGATTAGACGTAGTATATATTATTATTAGATGACAGGGGTAGCTTAATTTATCAACAAAAGGACGTATTTTTTTTAGTGAATATTTTTGACCGCATAGCCAAAAAAATAAACAAAATGAGGTAGGTATTTCTGTTTCAACACGCACTCGCCCCTTGATAAAATTCGAGAGGCGTCGAGATTAGTCCAGAATCCAATTACGTTTTCCAAATTTCCCATTTTTCCCTACTCTGGTTCAAAGCTCACAGAAAATTATTTTCCTCGCCCCCTTAAGAAATGAAAAATAAACGTATCCCGACACGGGATGGAACGTCAAGAGCAAACGATAACGCGGAGAGGGAGGGAACGAGATGGGAAATATAAAATTAGCGGTGACGAAAAGTGATAGTAAATTAGACATTCACGAACTCGAACCCGCCTCACGGGGATTTGTCAAATGAGTCAAATAGTGTGCGTTTTTCGTTTTGCACCAGAGCGTTGTGAGTTCAATTGCAAAAGAACTGGAGCAAACTTGGCTTGTGGGTTTCGGCGATAAGGCGACGAGAAACACTTCACTTTAAACGAATTTGGGTCGACCCGATTGCTTTATTTAGGCATATTGGTTTTTAATTTCTTCACTTTTTCTTATCATCTGCCTATAGTTCTATAGGCAGATGATAAGATCAACTAAGGAGAATTATCAGTCAATTTGATAATTCTCTCTATATGCACTTTATTTAGCATTAGGTAAAATTTATATATAGGTTCACATTGTGCTTCTGAATTTCAAACTTGAAGTGTGTATAACGCTAATAAAAATCTGGGGACAAAATTTCCTTGATCAATATTAAAACAATGGAAATTGTATTTGGTGTGTCTGCGAACTGATTTACTTCTATTAGTTCTCATGTTTGGGTCGGGAGATACTGTCGAGGCACTATAACATTTTTTGTTAGAATTGATAGATCGTGAAAGCTAGTAAATTTTCGGCTTTTGCAGTTAAAATTCGGGCAGGAATTCATCCCCACTCCGTTTGCAGAGTATTCATAATGAAACTAACTATCGCGTGCTATTAGATCAGAATAACTTACGGATTTGATATGGTATTTACAATTTTACCTATATTCATTACCTATATAAAAACCTTGCAGCTGAATTTTCCTTTTTATTTATTTGTCAAGCATCTTTTTAGTGGTCAATTTTTAGACATATCTACACATTGCATGTACATTGGTCCTATACACTGTGAATCCAGCAGCTACCAGTTGTTTTGCTCAGTACTTAGAACCAGGTTACTTAAAGGAAGGATGGTGCTCATTTTTTTGAAAATTGATCGCCATTCGTTGATCTTTCTCGAGTTTTTTGCGTAGAGAGCTACCGAGTATAGCTCTCCATAGCTAGTTGAGTGACCTTCACGTTTTTCTCTAAATCCAGAACACAGGGTTATTTTATAAAGCTATATGTGATGGCGGTAAAACATTGCTCCAATACTTTAGATTTTAGGCACTAAAGTATACAATTTATATAAATCTCAGAGGAGTTTAAAAACAATATGAAATATTATGTTTATTATATTTATTAATAATTGTCTTTATGAAAAAAACAAATAGAAGTCTAAAATCAATACAAGAATAACAAACTACTTGAAAGTTATCGGTTCAATAGTTATATAATTGTATCACACGTCATTTACGCAATCGAAAATAACTATTGGGCAACCCCTAAGTTAATTACGTAAATTACCCAAAATGTTATTTGGTTTGCCACCCCACAGTAGCAGGTGGCGAGTGATTCCAATATACGGACCAATTTAGTCGAATTTATAAATCGCTCTTACCGCAGACGGAAAAACTAATACGAGTAGCTTGATAATAATGCTTTATGTCCGGTTATTGTGTATTGTAGTTTTATTATTTGTAGTTTATTTGTATATAGGGTAACAATGGAGCAGGTGATAAATGGCAGTAGCTACGGCAAGCAACTGAAATGAGGCGCTGTCTTCCACGGATATCTATTACCCACCTCTTGCGGGACAGCGGGAATCATCATCAATCCCCTTATCGTTCCACAGTTGGATACGGGTCTCCTTGTACAATAAGAAAGGTTAAAGGACATAGTTCGCCACGATGGCCAAGTGTGTGACACGCCTTAGTGAACATTATGTAGAACCCTAAGGTATGCAGGTTTTCCTCTGGATGTTTACCTTCACGGTTACAGCAAGTCATATTAATCTTGAAACGCGTTACTTTCAGTCACAAGCCTTATCTTTGATAAGAAAA
This sequence comes from Parelbella ahira ahira, assembly GCA_018244795.1. Lineage (NCBI taxonomy): Eukaryota > Metazoa > Arthropoda > Insecta > Lepidoptera > Hesperiidae > Parelbella > Parelbella ahira. The sequence continues at coordinate 4,992 of DWME01006620.1, read as the reverse complement.
TTTGCCAATTTTCATGTAAGCCAACTTTGAGTGACTCTCTATATCTGGTAGTGATAGTAGAGTTCGCTAGAGTTAGTCGAATCATTTTACCATATCTCTGTATGAATAGAAAATTAAATTGATGTTTAATATCAATTTTAAATCAACTGTTACAATAATACGTAAGTAGTCCGTTTTATGTATTTACGCATGTATTACATTAGTAACTACTTCCGAACGGCCAAAGTAAAGGCACAGATGGTAAAGTAATTTGCCAGTTTATGGTAATGGAAGTGCTGGAGAATGGAGACCGATGTAATAATGTTTATGCCAGTAAATTGGGAACTTCCCATAGTTTATGGTAACTTCTACTGTTCGTTATATCGTAACATGCGTATAAAATGAGAAAGCAATGAACCTGAATGGACATAAATTTGTGCTTATAAGTCTTGAATATTCGTGTTGTGGTTGCCATGTCTATTTTGTATTTGTTACGTAATATTTTCTTTTTTTGTACGTTAATTTTAAATTGGCTTATTTTTTAAGCGAATGGGCAGGAAGCAGTCTTCATTGATTGCTGCCGCCAATAAACATGTCCGACTGACTACAGGATTGTGGGAATGGGACTGTTAGTGTCAGCTAGTCAAGAATGTTGTTAATAGGATTATTATTATGATGTCATGCTACATCCCTTGCGTGGTAGGCAGAGAGCACTGGGTCCCAAATACCTTATCTTATACATAGATCTGAGGTGCCCTTTAAAATAGTTTTCTTCCAAGTTTCCTTCTAGTAATAAAAGCCCGAAGTTAGTATTTCAATAGGTCGTGAAAACAGAGCAACGGCCTGAAGAACACTAGTGGTTCAGTGGCTAGCGGCGCGAGGGTAGATATCGATCGGGTTCGAACTTGGCGCGGCGCACGCGACCGCCGACCGCTGATTCGCGCGTCTTCGTTGACAAGTGACGCATGTCTAGCAGCTGCCTAGCGGACTGCCGAGTGCACAACTGCTTGAACATATTTATTTTATTATAATATCTTATTGAGTCGTTATTAATATGCTTGATGTCATAAGCGAAAGTGTTAAACATTTTTGCAGATAATTGATTCAATTTAAAAATAAGTACTACTAGACGTGTAAATGTTATGACAAACAATATTTATTTTTTTATTATTATTTTAAGGATTTCATTTCAAATTTGATTATTTTATATGCTTCATCATGGGTAAATATAGCGTTGTAGTTAACATGGTTTGTATGCGCAAATCGTATATTTCTACACATTTCTTTTATCAGCCTTAGTAAGTGCGGGTGCAACAACAGACACGACTAAAAAGGGACGGAATATAAGGAATCAATATAGTACCAACATATACACTTATGAAACATGTATAGTACACTATATAATCCTCCTGAACCCTTTATCGTTACTGCTAGACACAGGTCTCCTCAGAAAGAAGGCTTGAAGGTTATAGTTTCGTATATTAAATAATAGTAGACCAAATGTGAGTTTCATCGTCCCACTATTGGACACGGGTCTTCGCTGAGAATGAGAAGGTGGGCTATATTGGGGTATATTAAATAGTAGTAGAGCAAATGTGAGCGCGAGTGTCCTCTAAAGCCGCGGTTACACTGAGTGGCGTGCACGCGAAGCCGCCGACACGCATCAGCGCTGTTTAGGTTCAGATAATCTTTTACACTACGGAGCTTTATAAGAAATTGTACAGCAGAAGGATTGGTGTTAGCTATTTGATAAAGTGTCTAAGCCTACACGATTGTTGTTATTGTTATAACCATTGTGTTGTTTCGCGCCAGGTGGGCAGAGCGCACTGAGTTCAAAGTATATCTTCGCATAGCTAATGGGATTCTGGTACATTTGTTACATTTTTTTATAGATAAAATGACTAAAATAACGCAGGACAGGTTTGTAAGGATAGAGCTAAGTATTCGGCACTCGAAGCTCTCTGCGTACTCCGCAAGAGATGTCGCGTAAATATTCATATGTTTGTGTGTAGAATAGCTTAAAAAATTACCTTTTCATAAACTAACGATGTGTTGTCGCCACGTAAAATGGTTCTTCCTGAATTTATTGAAGTTTTGACGTAGTGAGATGTGTTATTTTTACAAGTCATAATTTATTATTGTTGACTATACTTTTAGTGTACCGTACTAAAATTAGTCGTATTATTTAAATTTTGATTGAAGATTCGTTTTAATTTTATATTGAAGCTAAAATTAAGACCTAAATAAAGTAAGAAGACGATTGAATTATTAGTTTATAATTAATTGTCCTATTTCTAAATACAATTAATTTGAAATCACTATTATTAACAATAGTCGATCTTTATAAATGTGACTATGCTCTGCGATTTTGCACTGGCATGCCCAGCTTCGGGATAGCGAACAATAACTCTCAGGAGAGGCGTATGTCCAGCAGTGAACACTGACAGGCTGATGATGTAATTTCTTAAAGCGCGATTTGAAGGTAAGCTTTGTGAAGTAAAACTTCTTTTGGTTTGATTTAAATGCATCTTTATTTGTTAAACAGAACTTATTTAGTTACTTTACACTTGTAATAAATTTACATATTTGTGTGCATATTTGGTCGGTTAATTTGTACAATTGTTTTGTCGGAAGTACGTATATAGAACAGTTTTTACATTTCTAACGTCCCAATGTAACGTCACCACGGGCCCAATCCATATGTAATATATTATTAATGCGATGTTTTTATAACAGAATGATTTCAAATATGTATCAGACATGACAAGTAAATATTGAAAACCGTAACAAATTTTTTGACAATAGAAAGCTTCCATACTCTCGAATGTATCAATCATTACAAATAGATCATGTTGCTCTGTACATCTACACATTGCCCTTAGAAACCTCTCACCCAGCGTTACCGCAGAGCGGGTGTCGGCTATGCGACGCGTATTCCCCAAAGTTATTACAGCCAGTGGACCGGGAAACGAACCGGCACTGTAAATAATATATCGCGTCATAACCAGCGCCAACCACCACTCGTTAAACCCATTGCCGATAGCGATGAAACATGTAACACATTAACAACATTTCCCGAATTTTAACATTCTTGAAAAATGTGATAGTGTTTAATTTGAAAAAATGAGGGTTAATGCACATCGCAAATTTTTATATATATCCTATATATACATATTGTTGCCGTAATAATTGTTGTGCGTATAACATAATATTCTCGCCAACACTCTGAGTTGACCGACAGGGAATGCCATTAGGCATTAAATCCGCCATTTGTAATCTAGCTTTAGGTTTACAATAAAGACAAAAAATAATTAAATGTAATGTCTCTTAAATTTTATAGTGAAAACGTAATCGGTTTGGCACCGTAATGTTTTTGTCACGTTAATAATACATATAAATGTAAGTTGTTTTACTGGTTTAACAAATATATTTAAACAATGATAAATTGGTATGCACCACCTCAATAACGACTTCCATGAAGTCGTAAGTATCCAGGCGACGGTAAATACTAGCCATCCGTTACGGCTCGGTAATCCGACCCGGTCTGATTATCCGGACCGTTTATCGTATGCAGAAAAATACAATATTCGCCGCAATTTGGGTGACTGACGTCTTTATTTTTTGAAAATTATATCGTTTATAGGCAGAAGTAGCGGTAATACCTATGTAGTATATAGTTTAGTGGGTTAAAATTTAGCGCTTTCAGGAGTTTTGAGTTTAAGTATTAGTGCGAATCCTTATTTTTAATTTGTCTACTAAGCATCGAGTAGTTAATAAAAGAGATAAACAATTTTTTTTTATTCGTAAGTTCAAATCAAATAGAAAAAATATATTTAATTCCTTACACTACAATATTATAGAACGCGCCCTCTTCAAAATATGGGCTATTTAAAAAACAGTTTCACAGTAAAACATGTTTGAATACCAAAATTAATAGTAGCCGGCGTGTCTGACATTCTGATTGTAATTGTCATCGCTCGCCCCTCGCCACCCCTAAACTGGTTATGATTAACAGCCCTGCGCTACCCCGGCCCGCAGCGGTGGAGCGCATTTAATTTTGGTAAGAAATTAGTTACTTACAACTTACAGTGGTTGTAAGTAAGATAATACGACTATGACTAGTAAATACTAAATTAAGCAATTAGTTAAGTTAGAGAAGCTATAAGTAAGAAAATATCTTCAAGGTTGGTAAGGGTAAAATAGAAAATAGGACTATGATAAATAAATAATGCGACGGGGTAAAACATTAGTTGTAATTAACAGTAGCTGTAAGAAAATATTATTATGGTAAGTTGAGGGTAAATAGGTAAATGAAACAGAAGGTACGATAACAAAATATTGAATGCTATGTTAGAATATTAAGAAGTGGTGTAATGGTCAGTGGCTAAGAGCATTATTAGATAATATTAATAGTATCAGCAATCCTTTCAGGACAAGAAGGTTTAAAGTAATACCCGCCGTACCTACTGTCCAAGTCTAGATTGGTCTACATCTCTGAATGGCTGTAAGAACTGATTATATTATTATCGTGAAAACGTCTGAGTGGAGCCAGTCAGGGCGCGTCATACACTGATTAATAGTTGTCACTGCGAGGCCACAGGGGACACCAGCTCGCGCCAGCAGATATCTCAGTAATCGTATGTACATAATGAAATGAGTGCAATATGCGTCCTCCCCGAGAGACCGCGCTCAGCGCCGTGCTGGGTTACTGACGCGGAGGGTAGAAGGGGGTGGAATGGATAAGGCATTATTTTTTCGTGTCTAATATGAAATATTTATAATGTAGAATAATTCAGATTTTATTTGGATGACAGGCGATTTCTTATAAATAGTAGTACGTATTAAGTTGGAATGTATTTACGGTCGATATGGTCGGGTGGTTGCAAGCGCGACTGCCAATCGGGAGGACTTGGGTTCGAATTCCGGGATGAGTAGTATAGGGTTTTTCTAATTTAGAATTTCTAGTAGTGAATCGGAGTCTGGCTCTGTGCCCGGTGTATAGCAATAGGCTCA
>DWME01006619.1:0-13451 GCA_018244795.1 Parelbella ahira ahira | reverse complement strand
ATCATCATCATCATTATCAGCCTACTCCCGTCCACTGCTGGACATAGGCCTCTCCAATGGCACGCCACTGAGCTCGAACAAAAAATTAAAGTTTTTAATTTTAATTTTAATTTAAATCAATTAAATTCACAGGGTAACAAAATAATTGTCATCGGAAGAGTGTGCTCAAGCACAGGTGAGCAAAGGCTTAGATCGCGGTTTAAAGGAGTTGAATATGATGATGATGAATACTACGGTAATGGGAATGTTGTTGATAAATCTGTTGGTAATTAGGATGATTATGATAAAGATGGTAATGAGGATGATGATGAGAACATTCAGTTGGAATTTCTTGGTAAGAAAATGACGTATATTTTTCTTAGGATTCACGGCACTCCTAAGTATAAAGCTGTGAATAGACCTCTCATCCTAATAGATAGACAGTGAATTTAGGACAATTACAGTATCACAAGATTGGCGAAGATCAGAAGAAGTCGACTCTTGGGGAATAGTAAAACATGGAAAATAAAAATAAAAAGGAAGGTGCAGGAAAAAACAATAATATTCTCAACTTCTTTCAACAATATTCTCCACCGGCGGTGGGCAAAACGCGCAAACCTTTTGGCTTCATAACGCTCCAAGAGAACGAATGTCCTGTAGCATTAACTTTTATATCTTCAACACTAAGATATTACTCATTTCTTCCTTTTCATAAAGTTTACGATACTTTCTTTATTTCAAGTCGTACTGTTTCATTTCCTCCTTTCTAAATAACTTCTGGGAAGATGTTCAGAAGGTTTTTCAATATTATATTTTTTTCCTCTAACAAGAAAATGAAATTTTATTACGTACCTAACGAAATTGCCATACGTTTCATTAAGGATATTTGAGCTGTGAAAGTTAGATCAAAGCCCATAAAAATCAGTTTATCCGATTAAACGTGTAAATGTAGCAGACGTAACTATATTAACTTTCTTATTTCACGATGTTTGTAGTTTTACAATTTACATATTATATTTTAAAATATAGCTTACGAAAATTGTCTAACTGGACATATTTATCCTGAATACTTACATTTGTGAATAAAAGTTGCATCACCCTAATAAAATTAAAATATTTTATTTGCGGACTCTTTCAAAACTTTCTTATTATGGACCTCGTTCGAACTTCTTAAACTGAACAGAACCTAATGCAGTTTAATTGCGAAAGTTTATAAAAGCTCTTACATTTAAGGGTTCAATCTGGAACAGGGCTCTCATTACACGCTAATTGGAGTATTATTAAATTAATGTGACCGCCACCTTCAGACTCATCTTTTTTCTATTATCTTGTGTCTAATAAACCGAACTAATATGTTTCTAATTGAAATTCTACTTAAGACTTGGAAATCTATAATCCATCTGAATTATAAAGTTTTGTATTACAGAAACAAGAATTTGTTTGTGAATTTGTATAGGATAGGACTAGATCCGTTGCTGACTTCGCACTCAAATGCTTTGTTCTTCCAGAGGATTTCGTTGATTTATTTATATTTAATTGGTTGGAAAACTTATAGAATACATTTATATATAATCGTAAATATATGAGGGAGTTACAAAGATGATGTTTATAGAATGTAGAAAACAATATTCAAAGTAGGTACCTACATACTAATATTATACACGTGTATACGAGTAAGTGTGATATTGGAACGAATAACATATTATAATTATTCTAGGAGGTAAAAACTGAAGTGCACGAAATAAAAACATCGGAACTCTTTTTGGTTAGAAAAAATATTATTACGGTTTCAGGACAACACTAAAAATGCAGAACAGACTATTGCGATCGATATTATAAGCCTTCGTCGTTAAATCTATCTGTGTTGACATGCGGCGTCAACTGTGTGTCGTGTCAAACCTTATTTATGGAAACATTATTACTGAAAGTTAGCTAATATCAACATGTCCACCGTCATGTATAGTATGAGTAAGTGTTGCTCAAATCTACTTACAAATTTTTTTCTCTATTCTCGCTAATAACCAATATGAGATTCCAACAGTGCTTTGAAACTCAACTGCGCATTGCCTTTTTAAAACTCCAACCGTAAATATGCAAGTGGAAAGCTGTGAAAAAAGCTTCAATTTAATTAATTCTTAATGCTGTGAAATATAAAGCTCATAACAATTTTATTACGCTAGCCAATAACGGGTTTTCAGTTTGAAAATCTTACCTCTCATAACTTTAAGTAAGGTATTTGGATTTTAATTACCCTGGAAATGAAAACAAACAAACTTTAAACCATTCTTCAAAGTGAGCCAAAGATAAGAGTTTAATGTGTTTCACGTCTATCTAAAGGGCGAGGAGAAGTTCTGGTATCAAGTAGGGAATATTATGAAGTTTCACCGGGAATATAAGAAGTATCTACTCTGAAAAGGAATAAAACTCCTCACAAACATTGTATAGAAACTAGTTGAATTACTTTGTTCGTTTGTTGCTTTAAATATTTTTATATACTGCAATACAAATTATGCCCCTATTCATACTTTATAATATTCATCTATTTTTACGTATCTATGTTTTGTAATAATACATGTTTATCGAAAACACTAATCTTAGTACAAGTCTACTTTTCTTCACATAAAACGTTATTTCCATTGAAGTCGTTAAAAGGTAAAAAAATATTTGAATTCGGAATATCTATTGAAAAGTCGATTTAGACTACTTCTATGTTTATGCGACTTACACAAGCTATCTAAAGCTGTTTTTTTAGCTTAAGTGACTCCATCAATCTTTATAACCTTAAAAGTCACAGCCATTAAGGCCACTTTAATTAAATTATGCTTAAAAAGCTCAAAGTACCTCATCGCACTTGCTTTTAATCTTCAAGCGTTAAGTTGATTTTATTAAACCTGTGAAGGTTATTAATATTTAAATGTGTTTTGCTGTCCGTATCTTGCTTACCATATTTTTGCTTTTAAACATTTACTTATTCGTCTACTAATTTTTAATTAGACAAATATTAATTAACCAAATTCATTGGATACAGAAAAAAGTGTAGTCTTTGTTTTTAATAAGATGGTACTTTGTGGAGTTTTACATTTTCTATACGACACATTTCTTAAAAACCATTATCTAAACTGATTCGATCCACAGTATAAATAAATATTTCTTACACATGGCAACATTTACTCTATAATACCAACCAGTTTAATCATCATACTCTACAAATACGGAGACAGCGATAAAAGTTAATAGAGAAATAGAGTTTTAAAACATTCGTTGGTTTACTCGAGAAATTCTTTTACTTTGCACTTACATTTTTACGTCTAATAATAAACTGTATGATGAAGAACAGCTTACGGTTCGCTCGACTTTGACCTTGCAGTACGAGTATAATCCACGTAACGTTGTTGGAGATGCGAGACAAAATTGATGATAGACAAAATATACTTTTTTCGGAATCCTTTTATACGGCTTTAACGCGTTTTACGCTAAATCATACTCCGCCGAGTAAAGATGAAGAGACTAATTAACTGACTCAGCACGTTTGCTAAGAAAATATGCAATTGAATTGAAGATAATAATATTAATATCTCGGGACATTTCCACACACGGCCATCTGATCAAAATCAAGCATCAAGAGAACTTGTGTTTTGTTAACCAGACGGCTGATAAACTACATGTGTTATTATAAATATATACTTATATAGATATTTCTACGCCCAGACAGAACAAATACTTGTGCTCTTCATACAAATAGTTATTCTGAGTGGTTATCGAACTCACGAGCCCCAGCGCAACAGTCAGGATCACTAACCATTGCATCAACTAGCCAGTGAAGTGTTGAGTTGTATATTTTGATATAACAACTATGCGGATGGTCCCTACTTTCAGTCAGTAACGAACAAAGAGCTGTAACCAGATAATACGTTTCATAAAAGCACTTAATGCTACAATATGTCAGATAGCATTGGTCGATTTTATATTGCACTGAATATTATTTAATATAAATGTGTTCAATCCTAAACATATAATTGAAACAGAATTCAGATAGAATGTTATTAAGTAATTTAAAGAAGAAAGGTCATCGAGTGGCGGCAATGTCTCAGTAAAAAGATCGTAAGTCGCCCTCCTATCGGGTGGTCTGACTATCTGAAGAAGACAGCGGTAAGCTTTTGGCTTTGGGAGGCCCAGGACCGGATCGAATGGCGCCGATTCGGAAAGGCTTACGTCCAGCAGTAGACCTACAAATCCAGTTACACAGCGATTTGTTGACAGGACTGAAATTAATATTTGAAGCGATCAGATCAAGGTTCAATCTTTTCTGAGAAGGCTCATTGATGATGACAATTAATTACAAATCCTCGCTACATTTTGTTGTATAAGGTACAGAAGTTTTATTTGGGTAATTGATATTTCATTTTACTTCAATACTAGGAATGTAAAAGAGATCGGATAAGCAACGAATGCATTAGAGGGCTTGAAGATAAAACTTTCCCTTGATACTACAATCCACGTTTAACTGAAACCCCTTCGAAAATGAACGTAACCTTAGAATTTAAATTGCATTTGTTTCTAGCAAGCTTTAACATTTGAATGAGTTCTTTAATAATTAAGGTAATTAGAGAGAAGATTTTTACTAACATAACTGTCATTTAGTTTTGTAACTTTTGTCGTTCCACTGTTATAAGTAGGTCTTCTTTTGGAATGAAGGTATTTGATATTGCAATTTATCGTGCTAACCAAATAAAATTTTGCATGCCTTGAAGAATATTATATTATGTAAAATTCTAAGGCATGATAGTTTCACTTTCGTGATTGTTATAACTCTAACTTTTAATATTAAAACTTTTATAATTTTGGAAAGTGAATTAGGACGCCTGGTCTATAAGGTTGAAATATAAATTATTAATAATGTTACTTAGTACTTGCTTAATATGTCTACTGGATCCGAACGTTATTTGTATTTTAATACAGAACTTACTCGTTTAGGGTTCAAAGACCCAAATTAAATTTAAAGCGGCCACCCAGACCTCTGGATATTTAAAGGCAACTGAGCTACATTTATTAAGTCAACGGGCCACATTTCGGAAATAGTCAAATATTGGTCGGAGGATAAGACCAATTCGCTAACAAAACCATCTAAGTAGATGAATAAATAAAACCTAACCTAACAAATAGCCTAACCTAACGTGAAATCGAATCAGAAGACAGACAAACGAGTCCAGTTAGATTTATGAAATAAATATTTGCCGTCCCCTATAATCTCCAGTACTGAGAGGTGATTTGGTTATAGAGGAAAATGCGAAAAACGCCTACTGTTTTCACTAAACAAATAAGATACAAGCCACTTCGTCAGATAATTGACAATCTGAATTGGCGGAGGCGTGCTTTAAAGTCAACGGGATAGGATAGAGGAAGTCATGAAAGAGATTTATGGGTCGTAGAACAAAATTTTCCTGTGTATCTCACACGTGACCTTCTAATGCGGCTATTAAAATAACCATCACAGTTTTTTCATACGATTTGGTCCACTTTATTATGTCATAAAGTATATACTGAATCTCGCTTTTGCTTTTGGGGAATATTTGTTCTTTATATCTGAGGAAATAACGATGAACGTGCAGGACGTTAAATTCTTAAAATCAGTCTGCACATCATCATTATCATTAAACCTTTTTATTACTGCATTGATAGATAAGAGTGGTTGTACGCATATAGCCTTATATATAAATAAAGAACTCTGAGACCTAATTTAAAGTTTATTGAAGAACTGAAAGTACTTGACGAAAATAGTTACACATTTCAAAATGATCTATGACACCTAATATAATGTTTAATGAAGAACTTGACGCAAATGTCTAAGTATATGTATATACATAGCTATGAGACCTATCATAAGTTATTCATTGAACAACTCACAAGTACGGTCCTTCATGTAATCGTACATTTGAAACTGATTGTACGTTCGGTTTTTAGACATAAAGCTCACGAATCGAGTAATACTTGGTATGTAACATAATTCATAGTCTGGGTCGCGACCTCCATTAGTAGAATCAGAATGTTAATAATATGAAAGTGATTTTGTCTGTCATGTTGTCACGGGTTCACCGTTGAAATCATTTTAATGAAATTCGATATGAATATATCTTGGACTTTATGAAAGGGTATAGGTTACTTTTTCGAGAGTGAAATACTGTATAGAAAATATTTAGGTCTCCGAGCGAAGAAAATCTAGGATAGCAGTTAATCGTTTATGGACGTGATTTATGATAATCCATACTTGAGGGACTAGCGGGGTTCTTATAAATTTTCTTCCCTACAAAAGTAGATTTATTTCCTTCAGATTCGATCGAGAGAAAACCTTGACCTCACATACATAGTTATAATATAACAATAATAATAATAATTCTTAAGCCTAACATCACGCATGCAATCCCCAAAGAGGTACTAAGCCAAGAAGTGTAGTACACGCCCACGTCTCATTGGTCACATTTACGACCCACCATGCAATAGTTGGTGAGCCTATACACCGGGCACTTATCCAGACTGCGAGCCGATATTAGATATTTTAAATAACAAAAACTCAATGGAGACCAAGCTAATCACTATATATTTTATATAAATAAATAGAAAGTGCATTTTAATCATATGTCAATACAAACACAGTAACATGGTTAACGTAAGAATCATCAGTTGCCTTAACTGAGCGAAAATCTATATTAAAAGTAGTAAGTGACTATGATGCAATTACTATCCAACTAAAGTCAGTCACGAGATGCAAATAGTTATTATGAATACACGAGGAACCTTGTACTTGACAGCTAGTATCATTAATTGTCATAGTCAAAGTCTCGGCTACTTAATTGTCCGCTTTACAATAGATCTGAATAACCAGAATCAATCCACGGCCAAGGGTCGTACACCCCAAAATTGAAAACTATGTACCCTCGATAGCCTCCGTTTAAATAGATATTGAACAAACGTCTACAAATAGATGCCATTATTGATAGACATTACTCCAAATATTGGCTATCGATCAAAAGAATAGGCGACGTGCCCTGAACTTAATGTCAGTTTTAGTGACAAATTCTTGTCATCTGCCAAGATTTGAATACATTTGTGAAACGACAAATATCATAAGATATGAAAGCTTTTAAAGATTCAAATTTAACTTTTTTATGATTTAATTTAATTTTAATGTGACTGGTGAAACGTGGGAGTGTACTACACTCTCACCTCTCTCACCGCTCACCGCTCTTCGAAATTTACAGGTGCGATTACAGTATGAATTTTATTATTATAAGCATTGCTGATTATAAAGTAGCTTTAAGGCACTACTTTTAAGCGTAAAAGTATTTTGTAAGCGCTTTTATAGTTGTGTTTTCTAAATGTGTTTGTATTGACGTTAAAATTATCATCATCATCATTATCAGCAGTCATCGTCCGCTGCTGGAAATAGGTATCTCCAATAGCAAGCCGTTGAGCTCAACCTTCAAAAAATATAAATTAAATATGAGCAGCAAATCGATTCATTCGATTTATATAGCCATTATCTGATATAGTTTATGTTTCTCTCCGTACACACAATGTATTTATATCTAACTCTAAGTTTCTAAGTCCGCTGTTAAAACAGTTTATAGGTGCTAAAGTTTTAACCGGCTCAGACTGTGAACTTAACACTGATTGCTTAGGAATTAGTTCAATCTTTATTTTTAATATAAAGGTATCAAAGTTTATTAAATACTCTCTGTTATAGTGTTTAGTGTTAATGTGATTGATTAGGGCAAAATTTAAGGTTAACGTTATAGTTATTTGACCTATATAAAATAGATAAATGATTTAATGAACGAACGAACGAATAAATAAATACGTCAGTAAATAAAGTAGACTTATTGATTCCAGTAGACTGCTGTTTATTTTATTTTAAAATTAATTTATTCTTTATATCACAAGAGTCCATTAAGAGCCCATTAATTTGAGTTGCGCACGTGTAGTTTTAATAGACTGTATTTTAATTTAATTGTATCGGACGCGAGTTTGCGGAAATACTTTGTTAATAAATTAATGATGAAAAATGGTGTATACCCTCATGCCGTCGAACCGACTGCTCTCAAATACACGCACATACAACCAATAACATAATATTGAAGTGTAATATATCATAACATCTCGCCTGCAAAACCCCTAATGAAAACTTACCCTTAGGGGATATACAGGCCAGATGTTATACTCGTATGTATATGTATGCATGTAGAGATGCGCAGTATTTACGAGTACACGTTTCATCTGTCATACTAAACGTTCCAAGAAATAGACGATAAGGCTATTGCCATGCGGCGGGCTCAAATTCAGACTCCATTACATAGTTGGGAATTTCAAGTTGGAAACTCAATAACATTTTGCTCGACCCGGTATTCGATACCACGACCGCGCAGTAGCCTCACTTGCAACCACTAGATCAACAAGGGATTCAAATATAAATACACCACCATACGTATAACTGCCAACACCTGTTTCGCCACAAAAGGGAACATCTTCACCTGTATGTACATAGACTCTACAATAGTTATTTGCATCAATCATCAGCCTTTGGATGTCCACTGCCGGACATATGCCTTCCCTTTTCGGCGACACTCTTTTCGGTCTTGGTGCTTCCGAATCCAGCAGCAACACGCTGTCTTTTTTAGGTCGACAGAACACCTGGTATGCACCATAATATTCCGCATTTGTGATATTATATTAACAAATAACTCGTCTCATTAATCATATTTCAGCATTTCAACTAAAACTATCTCTTAAAATTCCATGTGTGGTACTAGCAGAACAAAATTATTTCGCTTTCATTCATAGGTATTTCGTTCCTAAATGGAGTTTCATTAGTGAATCATGTACCAACTTTAAAACAGTTCAGTTGAGAATTCGTAATATTTCACTCCCGGATCGTTGTAAAGCAAAATTTAATTCGGTTCATAAAACATTAAATCGGAATACAGCCGACAGTTTATTGTTCTCGTATATTTCTGGATATTTCAGTAACGTATACAACGAGGTTAAAACAAATAGATCTTCGGCTTTGTGACCTGCATCTACGCGTGTACATAAAAATGTAATCATTTACGAACGAATTTATAAAGTCATATCTGCATATTTTTTTAAATTGAGAAAGATAACTGAATTCAGAAAGCCATATGGCGTTCCGCATATTCCGCAAAAATAAAAACTATGCAAATATTTGCATAGTTTTTATTTTTTTATAATTTTTAATAAAAACTATGCAAATATTTGCAAATATTTGCATAGTTTTTATTTTTTTAGTAAGTATATTCGAGTTTTTTTTTACTTTCAGATATCAGTACCTACCAGAACATTTTCTCATCACCTAACAATAAAGGATGCATAATGACCAACAATAAAGAATACATAATTAAATAAATTATTTATTCATTATATGGAATTCGAAAAATATAAAACTAACAAAATACAAACTAAATTCTAATTGCTTTATTTATTTATCAAATTTTGGCCAGTTTTAAATGAAGCCATCGACACACAAACAGTGCATTTATTGCGATACCTATTGCAGTTGAAATAATAATAAATACGCACACACATTCGCGCATCCACAAAAAAACACACACACGTACATTGTTGTATTCGGATAACTTTTTCCAGTATTTTTTTCACACGAAACAAAGTAACCGGATTCCAATTTCACCACAAGCGTACCACGCGCAATATAACAGAAGAGATCTCGCCTTTTACAGACCCCACATTGGCGTTTGATCTTGCACGCACATACGTACCTACATGTGTACCCACTCCACGGTGGAATTGATCAGATAAAATAAATATTCACTTCCATCTCGGTCTGTTTTCTCAAATGTTGTATGTGATTGCGAGATAGGTTGGGTAGATCAATTTACTTTGGGACTAGTGACACGAGAGCTATTGGAAGGACGCCCGAAGCACATTTGATGTACTCGTGTGAAGGCGAAGTTGTATTCGCACATAATAAGAAATACATAGAAGAAGGTTATACGTAGAGTGAATTAGGCTTTGAAATGTTCTACTGAAGGTAAGCTAATAATAATTATCATTGATAATACAATGATTCTATTAGTTGATAATAGAAAATGTGCTACTGACAAGACATATAAAGACGTTAAATTGTAATTGATAAATTACCCACAAAAAAGAAATTAAAAAAAGGAATGAAATTCGCAATTGACGCACACTGATCTATTCTCAGAGTTTATGCCGTTTTTAAAGTCTGTAAATCAAAGCAGTCGGCATTTTGGTTAATAAGAAGTCATAATATCAAACTAAACATTATATCAGTCCTTATATAACGTTCGGGGATTACCCCGAAGGGGCAAGCAGAGGAGCGTAATACACTTCCTTACACGTTTCACCGGTTACCTTTACGTTACACAATGGAGACGTGGTGAGCCCATTACCATACACCGGGCACAGATCCAGACTCCGAGTCCGAGATAAATTGATATTAAACATGGAAAATATAAATTATTACTAGACTATCAGAAACAAACTCAATTTGTGTAATCTATAGAAGAATTAATTAGCTCGAGGCTAGGACGGAGTCGTGACCACAAAATGGCCGGCCCTTAATCAACAGCGAACTTGACAATTCAATTTGTATCTCCGTCTGGATCTTGAAGAGTTGCTATACTATATGCCTACATTGAGGTGGTTCATACCGAAAGCGGTTATAGTGAAATTATTTATTCAAAAGGATGTACGTTCTATACTATCTACTACGTGTACTAAACTACTATGTAAAGCACCTGACTTGAAGATATGTATTTAATAATATACATATTTACATATGTATAAATGTTATTCATATTATGCATCCTTTTATTTTTTTTATGTGGGGAGATTATTACGTACTGTAATATTAAAATTTATAAAAGCCACCATTATTAGACTTCAACCATTTTCATCGCCACCGGGCACGGATCACTTCTCATTATGCGAGTTGTACATAGCCCTAATATTTGCCAGTATTTACATACTATATTATAATAAAGTGACAAAAATCTAAGCGAATGATTTTAATATCGAGCGTGTATATAAACGCCTGATGACGACCTGCGAAAGGCTGCACGCAGATGTTGGATGCGACAAGGACGAGGCGAGGGCGAGGCGCGATGGCGCTCGTTGGGGGAAGCCTATGTCCAGCAGTGGACAGAGATAGGCTGATAACGATAATGATATAAACGCCGGTGGAAGCGTTAAGAGCGTCTACAGAAGAAATAAAATTATATGCTTACATTGAAATGAAATGTGTAGATTTAAACAAATTTGAACTAACTTTATTGTAAACTAATAAAAGCGTTGTAAAAATGCACAAGAACTTAGTGAAAATACAGATTGAACTATTATCACACAAATATACTACGAATAGTCGAATTTAAGAATTATTATTGTAATCATACAACTTAAAAATAATTATCATACAACGTAGAATACAGATAGTAACTCATTAACTAAATTAAATTAACTATTTCAACATTATGTTAGTACATTTAGTTATAATAACATGATTAATTGAAATCGACAAACCAATTTGCCGAATGGTCCGCTCTATATGTTGCCTATAGAAAAAGGAACTATGACTCATTTCTTTCGAGAGGCAGGAAAACAAGCTTAGTAATGTAGCCTAAATAATGAAGAACATTGAATAAACCGAAATATCGTACGTACTAATAATATTTTTATTTTTCCAATCTAATTTTGTATGGTTTACGTACATATAATATAGAAATTAAGACCAATTGAGAGGTATATCCCCAAGTGTATGGAGATGCGTGTGAAAATACCAAAAATATAACAAGGAAAAGTCGCTCCTTAAATTCCTTGAATTCCTTCAGGGACTCAATAACAGACGGGCAGGAGAATTACCATTCAAACTAGGATAATACTCCTGAGAACCATTTGACCGCGTTAGAAATTCGTCTTTTTTATACAGATATTCTCACGCACAGTTTTTGGTTTCCATTCCATTCCTACATGTTACTTTGGTTGCAATGACGTAAAATTATTAATATCGAACTTATAACATTTATAAATCGGCTTGAAATATCAATAAAAAGCTTACGTCAAAAGGTTTTTTCGTGTGAATATTCAACAAAGTTATTCATTATCTAACGTTCATAATATCAAAACATAATTATTATAATTGCTGCTGCTGCATAATTATTACAATTGTTGAGGAGTTAAATTTGTGCAATGAAAAAAAATCAGTTAATAAAAATAATGATCATTTTTATTCAAGTAATCATGGCACATATTTGTTAGTATCACATGACTTATTAATGTCGTCAGTGTTTACCCAAAAGTTATATTTTTTTTTTTTTGGCAGTAGGCTCACCATGCATCCCATAATGGGATAGAAACGTAACTGGTAAAACGTGGGAGTGTACTACGTTCCTCTGCCTACTTCTACCTCTTCGAGGATTACAGGTGCGATGTTACGTAACGTTTAGATACAATAAAGTGATGACGTTTGGACCGCTACCAATCTGACGACACCCAGTCTGCTGCAAGAGAGTAAATCCATGAATTATTCATTCGACGCACGCACTGCGATTAATAGGTCCGGATTCGGCCTCTTTCACTCCGTATTGATTAAGTATCCGTCACTAATCAACGCTAACTTCGGGTCCAATTGAATATTGAGTTCGCTAACTTAGTTTTGTACGGGTCACATCTGGGGAGCTAGTATACATGATGGCATACACTTAAATTGTTCGTGTATGTACATATATGACTAATAAGAAAAACTGTCTCTGACTGTTTTTCGATTGGTCACTTACATGCTATGGGTAATAATTAATTATAACTTCTATATTATTACTAAACCATACGATAAGACAAGCAGATAGACAAATGTATTGAATGGAACAGAAATAAAAATTGCTAGCAGGTGATATATAAGCGTTGAGAAACGAATAATCCTTCTAATGCTAAGGGAATACCCGTATATAACATTAGCAATACAAAAATGTTTATACGCTCGACGATGAGAAAACCTTCAGTTCGTTGCATCCTTAGTACTTGTATACACGAGTACGTGCGAGTTCGCGTTAAAGCGTCTCTTGTAATTGGAAACACGTTCTGCATGCACGTAAGCACACACGCGGCGACCCAATATTCATTTGTCGAAGTTATATTACTTTGATAGAAGTTATTCCTTTTGTGAACTTAATGAAATACACTCGCTGAATAAAACAGTGCCCGTGTGACGTACACATGCGAGTCTATGGCAAATTATATTGATATCTATCTGTTTGTTTATTTGTTTTTAAGAAAGATGGCCAAAATTCAAAGATCTAATTTTGAATTGATCAAGAGATCCTGGATTCGATACTCGGGTAGGATTCGGTATAGGTTTAAAGAATTTATTCTCAGAAAGATGATACATCATTATTATGAGAACAATATTTCACTAATGCAATATAATA
>DWME01006618.1:0-13452 GCA_018244795.1 Parelbella ahira ahira | reverse complement strand
CGAAATGCATTACTCTCGCGGCACTAATTACAAATACAGAAATTTCAGAGAAATAATTTAAGTTAGATAAAATCTACTACTTAAATTTTTATAAAAGAAAGTTACTCATTAATTTAATCTTATCCCGCCCCGCATGCCCAGCATAGAAATCAGCAAAAACCTCAGACGGAAAGTATATGTCCAACATTCTATCTTGTTTTTTAACGACTCAAAAACTTCTATTTGAAACTTAACATACGACCGTTATTATGGACAACGTAAAAGAATACGTATCTTATTATTATTACTTTTTTATGTTTTCATAACATTATGCTCTTTGAAATATTATTATATTCTGTAATATTATATTCTGTATATCATAGGAAAACATTAACAATCGATTACAAAATAATTTATTCAACCTTATCTTTTACAGAAACATCACTTCATGGAATTAGATGCAGAGATTCGGGAAAAGCTGGGGAGGTTGCCAGATGGTTTCATCAGTTATTGGCTGCAAAGATTCCCTCTGCTGCTGCCGCACGTTTGGCTGCAGATGCAGCAGTTCAGGCATGAGGATATCTTGCAAGGCTACTACCCACATTCGTTCACGTTCAGAAGAGAAGACGTCGTGGAGCTGGATGATACATACTACACGGATGAAGGGTTGTTGGAAGACTGTGATGTAGAGAAGAATGATCTGTTCATTAAGAGCAAAGTGTACTATGATGAGAACGACAGGAGGGATGGGTTTTATAAGAAGGAAGGTTCACCTCGCAAACATCTCAACTGGAGAAGCGACGCGGGGAGAGATGTACTGGAATGCAGAAAGCACGATGATGTCAGACTTCGAGATAGGAATATTTATAGAAAGAAAGAGAAGAAGAAGGAAGACATGCCTGTGTGGAGATTACCACCACAATAGTGTATAGTTTTTTTTATTGTACATGTGATTAGTTGAATGAACTCTTGAAAGATGGTATTTGATTGCGACTGAATCTTGACACACACCATGATATTGGTAAGTAATTATATTTAGATTCGTTAATAATAAACTTGCTTAAACACTAACAGGATATTTGCTAGTCATTGAGTATTTTGCTTTTACTAAAATAATTTTATTGCTTATTTTCATGTTCTCATATTCAGCCCATATAAAAGTTACTGTTTTCAATTAATAGACATTTTAATGAAAAATTAACATTTTCGTTTTAAACCTATCTTGATAGGATATATGAAATTTTATTTTGTAAGATAAATGCAAATCTTTCGACGAGTTAAAACAATCAGATTTTTATTGAATTGAATTGTCCGATTATTGCTTAAAATTAAATTTTATTAAATTATTGTTATTGTTTATATACACCTGCTAAAGATTTGTTAAATATTTTTACTTCAGTAGAGATTTATAATATATGCGTTGGAGTTTTTTACAGGTGTATTTAAAATGTGATTTATTATTTTGAAAATGATGTGGAGATTTTGGGTGCACTGTGGTCTTTGTAGCACCATTTTAATGTTACATTTGTGTCGAGAGTTTAAGAATTAAATAGTTTGTGAGGGACCAAGGCGATGAGCGAAGATTTTTAAGAGTTTTTGATATAATTTATAATTATGAGCTCTACACATCGAATGCGCTCGACACACACATCACTGTTATAAAGGTATTTCGTCTGCTCTGTCGCTAAGGATTGATGATTTAGTCATAGTATGATGATTAAGTAATAGTAGAAGGAATTAGTCGTAGTATTCGCTAGTTGTAGAATGTTAACATTCCGATGTAAGATGGTGCTATTATTAACGAGGCATTACCGACATTTACGCTGATTAACGAGATACTTAAACGCACATTATACTGCTTTATTTTTTATTTTATTATATACTGTGTTATTACTTACAAAGGCTACTTTTTATACGTATGTGTTAAATTATATTTTAAGGTTCAATATAATTTTTAAGTGTAATCAAGTTTAATTTTGCAATATTTTGTTCGATACGTAGATGTTATTTATATGAAGTAGTGCGCACAAATTTATTTGGCACGATTGACCTAAATTTAATGTAACAGATTATCGAGAGTGTAAAGTCTGTCATAGGTCGTATGACAAGAAATATGCCTTGCCGAGACGTGTTATTGGTCATATCAAAGGAAATAGACTCAGTCTGATTAGTACGACTCTAATGTAATTTGTGTATAAAATATATATGAAATAAACCGTGACATAGCTGTCACAAATCAGAACTGGTTGTAAAATAGTGTGATTGAGTATGGAGTTATTTTTCAATTGATTAACAAAGGACATAATTTTCTGAATTTTAAATATACTCTTAAAGATATTTTAATTAATACATTTTGTAAAGTACTTATTGACTTACACTTCAATGAATTTGTATATTTTGAAGTTTTTATATGATCATCATGACCATTTAAAAAAAAAAACAAATGTATTCTGAATTTTAAAACGTTGATAACTAGGCTATCCTGGCATGCGTTTTTCTTTGTATTTATATGAGACAATGCATCTTCAAAACGCGTGTGGTGTGTAGACTGTAGAGCTACAAAACGGCGGCTATACACGAGACCT
Source organism: Parelbella ahira ahira (assembly GCA_018244795.1). Lineage (NCBI taxonomy): Eukaryota > Metazoa > Arthropoda > Insecta > Lepidoptera > Hesperiidae > Parelbella > Parelbella ahira. Next base: position 10,888 of record DWME01006618.1, on the reverse strand, counting down.
TAAAGGAAACGATGAATTTAATATATGAATATTTATATGTAAATAAATAAAAGGTTACGAAAATAGTTCCTGTTATTATATTTCTTCGTTTTGTTTGTATGTAAAAATGTATTTTTAGAGTACATAAAAATTGATATTGTGTATATTGGATGTAACTGTGAGATTTGACAATTTTAAAAATGCTATTCATGTTTTAAACGTAAATATAATATTTAAATGTAATAATCCTTTAAAAATTATGTTCACTATACTTTTAAATGTAAATGCATAGAAATGCTCAATCGTTTTTACATGTACTGTATGTTAGGTAATAACACAACACTTGTAAATATTATGTAAGACTTAGGATCTAAGTAAATTATTAGTTTGTAGGAGACACGTTTCATATATTTTTGAAAATAGGTCTATATTTATGTAATATATAAAGAAAAAACTATACACTTTTGTATAATTAAATTTATTGTCAAAATATCAAGTTATATATTATGGAAACTAAGGAATATACAAAATAAAAATAGCATTTTAATTAAGATATATCAGTCTTGAATAGTGTTATATGGCACAAATGAACCCAGCAAACGGCAAGGTATGAAAACCAGTGGAGGGATGTTGGTCGGTTAAATAAACATTTTGTTACAAAAACCAGTGTTTCATTATGACTATTTAAGTAAATATGCACATTCTTAGAATATTAATAGAGGGGTATAAAATCTTAAATGCATTTTTAACATAAATATATTGTAGACATTACCTACACAAAAATATATTTTCTTACAATTAAAACCTCTATTTATTCTATGCTAGTTGACTGCGTCAATAAAATAGTCGTAAAACTAGTATTCTGGAGTCTTAATTATTAATTAGAATTAATAATGACCCATTATATAACATTGCATAATGATTTTGTGACATGTTTAAGTTACCTAATTGTGAATTTATAAATGGTCCATTTTTTTCATACAATTAAAAACTAAATTCAAGCCTGCAATCCCCGAAGGGGTAGGCAGAGGAGTGTATTACGCTCCCATGTTTCACCCGTTACGTTTAAGTCCCATGGAATAGGTGGTGAGCCTATTTCCATACACTGGGCACCGATCCAGACTCCCGAGTCGCTTAATAGACACTCTAAATTAGAAAATTCCAATAGTACCCGACCCGGGAGTTGAACTCAGGACCTCTTGATCGCCAGTCGCGCATACAAGCATTCGACCAACGAAGCTGTCATATAATTATGCAACACAATATATTATGAAGAAAAGTATTTATTGCTGACACCGTTATTGTACTGGCCATATAGAGAAAACTTAATTAGTTTAATCTAAAACTAGTGTTTAGCATATTTTTCAATTAAATCTATAATGGTTAAATGGACTTTCTGTTTTGCTATATCTAATGAAGATTTTTCAGAACCGTTCAGTAAAGAGATATTTGGATTGCACACAAGCAGTGCCTTAGTGGCTCCAATGTTCCCCATTTCACTGGCATCATGGAGTGGAGTGTTGCCAGCTAAATCCATGGCATTAATGTTAGCTCCATGATCAAGCAACAGCATTATAACCTTAGCTTTATTGTTCAAAGAAGCTAGATGCAGAGGAGTTTGACCTTTCTTGTTGTAACAGTTTACATTTGCTTTGTTAAGAATCAAGATATTACAGAGCTCATCAAGTCCATATCTGGCAGCACAATGCAGTGCAGTGACTCCATTTGAATCTGAGAAGTTTACGTCAAAATCTGACATGTTATTTTGAGAATTCTGCTTACAAGATAAACATTCACAGAGTGGATGACATGATTTAGCAGTTTCATCGATGTTTGTGCATCTTGTATAATTGTCATATTTAATGTTCATGTAAAAGCAAGCAAGTTTAACATCTCCATAAGATATTGCCTGCAATATTCTGTCAATCCTTTTTAAGTTTTCAACTGCCTTCAATGCTTTGCTGGTATCACTATTTTTCAAAGACAGCTTTTGCAATTTCAATGTTACTGGACTGTCAGTTTTACAGTTTAAGGTTTTCACATCTGAATTTGTTATGTGAATATATTCATATAGACTTGGGGTACAAGACTTTAGTAACTGTAGTATTTTCAAATTGTGAGCGTAGTCAAATGCAGTTTTGTTGTGGCGATTCTGCAATGATGGCTCGGCTCCATTTTCTATCAATATCTTTGCTATGCCCTCATAGCCCCATTTAGAAGCCATATGTAAAGGTGTGTTTCCACTCTCATTGGTACAATTGATATTGATTTTTTTCCTGCCATGCTCTGCAAAGTATATGAGGGCCTTAACACAACTTATGTGTCCATTATTAACAGCCAAATGGAGTGGAGTATTCTTCTCAATGTTTCTCTTATTGATATTTGAACCCGAGTGTAACAGAAGAAGTAATGCATTTTGATGTCCTCTTGCTGCCGCATAATGCAATGCTGAGCATTCATTCAAGTCTGTTACATCAGTTTCAGCACCAATTTCAATAAGCACTTCCACTACAGCTGCCTTACCATGAATACAAGCTACATGCAATGGTATTAACCCATGGCTGTCTCGTGATGTAACAGTTGGTGATGTTTTTAAAAGATTCTTAGAAATTTTGTTGCAACATTTTCTACAGGTACACAGAGGATGACAGAGTTTTTGATATACTTCTGCATCACTGTTATCACTATTATCATCACTGTCATTATCATCATACACATTATGTTTGTTATGTGCAGTGAATTGGAGTGCACCTCTTTCATTCTGCTGAATGTGATCTAGGTGGCGTCTATTCTTTTCTAACAAAGCCTGTAATGGTTCCACATGATTAGCTTTGATCAAGTCAAATACATACTCAAGAGTTTCTTCTCGAATACTTGTATCAGAAGTGGATATTGACTCTGTACAACTACTTCTCCTTACAGTTTGTACAGTTTCTAAGTTGTCATCAGACATAACTCTCTCATAGTAATAAGCTTCAGGATCTGGAGATCCAGCTAAGGCACCAGACTGGATATGTTCTATCACAGCTTCCAAAGTGGTTATCAAGAAAGAACTTTCATCTCCATCACCTTTTCCAACAGCACTAAACCGAAATTCCTTCATATATGTTAACTGACTGAACCAATTAGGCAGACCAGACTTTATCAATAAGAACACAAACACTGGTAGCATATCATCGGCAGTAAGCAAAACAATATTATCACCGCTGTCTATTTTATTTATAGCATTGAGAGCCTGCTTCAGACACAAAACTTTTTCTAAAACTGTGTTGTATGTGTCTATTTTGGAAAGAATTTGTTTTGCTTTAGGCACTGCATGGTACAAATCTTTTCTGATATCTAAATCTCTAAGCTGTATGTCAGACATGTTTCTAATTTTTTTATTGAGATGGGAGTCTACATAAGCACAACTCGTGCAAATGGGTTTAAATAAGTAATCAAATAATAAATGTTGCATGTAACATTCTACAGCAATTTTTAAGTTTTCTAATATATGTTTTGAGATTTTAGATTTTTCTCTAAGTCGTCTATTTTGTAACATGATTTGAAGGCACTGAGTGTACAGCTCGCTAACAACATCTTTTAATGGGGCAAGAGCAAGAGGTAAGGTCGGATGTTTCTTGATAAATAATTGAACACAAAGTTCTATTTGATCCAGGATGTGGCGTCCTGCAGCTTGAGTCCACAGCAAATCTATGCAGTCATTAATAGATAATAGAAATTCCTTAGTTACTATGTTATCACCTGTATTGGCAGTGGGTTCCAATGGGCTCTCTACACACCACACTTTGTACTTAATAAAATCTTCAGTGTAAAAAGTTTCTTCAAACAATATATGACTTTGTAGAGGCAGACCCTTTGTGACTTCGAGGGTGATGACTTTATTCGTTACAGTCACTTGTTTTTCAGTGAGTGTACTGTAATGTGTTTCGGGCAGTTCGTCGCTGGGCACAAGAATGTGAGAACAGAAGTCTTCCACAGTGAACACTCTTGTTGTCAAACTACCAATACGAGGCACACAAATCACCCATGTCTGTGATATACAATGTTGGAACAAATCACTATATCCATTCTTTAATTCCAAATAAAATGGATTATCGGATATTATTTCGTCGTACGCACCTTCCATTTTCGTTTTACCTTCGTTTATTTAAAAAACTATGTTCGCGTGAACTTGTCATTTAATATATTTCACAAGGTTTCTTATAATGCAACAATTATGGTAATTCTACTCATTAAACGAGTCTTCATTTTTTTAGGAATAATATTACGATCACAGCGATAGACTTAAAGGTCATCTTATATTCGATATAAAAATCAAATACAGCGCCTATTTTTAATAGTTAATGTATGAATAATATCAAGTTATTATCCCGATTACCAGTTCTTGTTAAACTGGTTAACTGAGATCAAATTGTATTTCATCTTGTCAATAACTTATTTTTTTCGCGCAAAAAACCTACTATCAGAACTATTGTATCTACTGAACTGACATAATTCGGCAGTTGACATTTGGATACATATTTCAACTATCACATTTGTATACAATCGATACTATACTCGATTAAAATACTTAAATATTGTGTATCTTCCTCAGATTATAATTCAACTACACTAACGAATGATATGTTATTCATGATAATGTCAGTGTTGTATTTATTTTATTAGTCGGCACATACGATGTTCACAAATAAAAATCCACCAATTGCATGAATATTATATTTAATATAGTGTAAAACCTTTAACATAATATAAAACATATTTTATTAAATAAGTTGATAAGAAGAAAATAAATGCGAAACGTCCATTTCTCTAAATTACAATAACAGTCACAATAAAAAGTGTATTGTTTAAATACATATATATTTTGTATAATAATAATAATATAATGTTCTTTTATCCTCTGCCACCACCACCTCCATGACCACCTCCATGGGCACCTCCAATGCCACCTCGCCCTCCAATGCCTCTACTTCCAATCCCTCTTCCTCCAATCCCTCTACCTCCGAAGCCTCGGCCTCCAAAACCCCTGCCACCGTAACCTCTTGGGCCAAATCCTGGCGGATATCCGATACCACCAACAAATATAGGTAACGGGTAATAGCGGTCTAAAAACAATATCAAAATAAGTTCCATGATGCAAAAAACTTCGAATGAATTTAAATTACAAAAAATAATGTGTTATTAGGACATGCGCAACTTCGTCCAACGCTAAATGTTTACCCTGATTTGTTTTTACAAAAGCGACAAAATAAAAATAACGTTAAAAGTAAACAAAAGCGGATAGGTCTTCATGTTACTATTATATTCTCTATAGAACTAACCTGTGACCTTTAGAATATAGCCTTACCTTTTAATAGCCATGAACATCGCCCGAAAACCATTTTCAATATTTAAAATTAACTAACATGATTACTTACTTCGGTTATACTGCCCATACCCATACCCGTACTGACGTTTTTCTCTTGAAAGTGTTTCTGTGTGGGTTTTAGTCATATTTAGTTGGTTTTGTTGAAATATTAAATTTTCTAATGGATTAAGCTGCGTAGGCTTTGTGGTTTCGTGCGGATTAGTTAGGTTTTCGGTCGCATCAACATTTCTGTTCCCCACCAAAGCTGTGAGGATAGCCAGAATATAAATAATCTGAAAGTAAATTGCTAATGTCAAAAGAATGGCTAAAACATTTTATCGTTTATGGAATTTAAATAATATAACATGATTTCAATTCTATTATAAATATCCTCCTAAGCCCGTTTTCTTCCACAACAGGACATAGGTTTCCCTAAAAGCACGCGACTAAGCTCGATCTTCAGTACTTCCTTTCCATACACACCCAACTACTTTACGTATATCGTCACTTTACTACGTGGTCCCCACACTGCTTTAAAAACAAATATAGATAAATCGAAGTGTCTACAAAAATTAAAGAACACAGTATATTATTTTGAAAACTCACAGCGATTTCCATTTTGAAACTAGCGACACTGAATAGGTTTTCACGACTGAATAACATGTGCCTTTGCTGTGTACTAAATATAAGATCAGATTTCCACTTGCTAATTGGGAATTTTCATATGTAGGTATGAGATGAATAAAGATTTATTTGTTGGCGAAACAACTGTGCGGTGATGTCATTGTTGACTGTTGTTCATACTTATAAAATTACATTACTTACGAGTAATCAAACTTTAATACGGTTGTCATTAAACGTCTCATTATTTTGTGAAGTAAGACTAGACGAGTTTTGGAAGCCATTAAATAAACAAAATACCTTTTCTCTAAAACTGTATAATAAACTTTGATATCCCTTTTCTATAAGCCCACATTTGGTTGATGAAAATGATGTGGGGGGTGACGATAATGTTGTTGGTGTAGTGATGAATTCTTATAAATGTCCGATAAAGCACGGTGTTTTGCTTAGAAGTTTGTATTTAGTTTATTTTATTTGTTATCTTTGATAAGTGAGGTAATCATAGAGTACAATATTGTCAGTCCACTATTCAGCCTACGCATGTTTTATGTCGCCGGTGACAAAATTGGATGATTGTCACGTAATAGTTCACAGATTGACATAACGAATTATTATTGTTTTCTAGTGTGATATATGCTATACCGTAATTGGCTAGCGTGGTAGCGTTTGGGCCTGAACTTTTCTAATTTTAAGAGGAGACCTATTTCCAATAGTGGATAGATAAAAACGGTAGATGATTAGACGATTAGATGGATAAATAATTGTACCTACGTGATTAAATGAAGCCTACATATACATAGAATATCCCTACTTAGGCCTACAAAGGTCGATGGTAGTATTACATACAAATGTATTTATAGGTGAGTCAAAATAGGCGTTAATATTGGACTTTATCGGCAACTGTGTCATCGACAAAAAGACTGATGGTAATAATAATGTTGAAAATATAAATTTTTAGGAGCAATGTATTTATAACGGACGTAAATAATAAGATAAATGACAATACGAAACTTCACATCAGGTACCGTTGAACTTCATTCGGGTGTTAGCACATATATTTTAATCTGTGAGCTTCGTGTACATAGTTTATCATGCCGTTTCCTGTCCGCTTTGTCCGCTGTCGATGAACTCTATTGCTGTATTAAAGGGCACTGAAAGTCAAATATGACCGTACTATATTTTGTTCGCACCTAAATTGCACCGATGTTTGACATTTATATTGTATTTATTTATTCGGTTTTGTTTTTCTTTGTTTTTTATTTATTCAAGTTGAATATATTATGTTACTCAAAACAAAATTAGTTTGACAACTAAATATAGTTAACTAGGAGTTGAGTTTTGCACACTTCCTTGCCTAGCGCTGGGATTATGGGCAAGAGCCCGAATGGGCACAAGGCTGTTCATTAGGGAAGGGCTATGTCCAGCAGTGGAATGTCAGGGTGATGAAGTGACCCGTGATGTGGTTGAGTGAGATTGGAATAGATATTTCATTAAAAAATGATATTAGTTTAGGTAACTATTAGACATCAAATACCTACCTATATGATTATCAGTTCTATTTGTCGTTCTAATTTTTCACACGGGTATTATTTCGGAATTAGAAGGATTAAAGTCATAATGCGCCACCCTGGCTGTGCCGGCTAGTAGACAGCACGCTTTCGAGATCAATTAACGCTCTAATAAACGATAAAATTTTAATTCATTTTGAAAAAACAAGGATAATGATCGAACCGCTCATAACTTTACTGGACATCGGCGTTATTTCAGTTAACGACGCCGAAGATTAATGATAATTTTCCTATGAAAAATATTTTTGTTTCTGTGTTCAGCTGAAGTGCTAATGATTTCGTTCATTAATAATTTCTAAAGGGAGTTTTTACTAGCCGGCCTCGCCACTGAAAGCAGTAGCATCTAAAGGCGGTCTTTGTTCTCCGCGACTTCTCCCAACCAACTTTCTGCCGTTTCCGTGCTCTATTTCGTGATAAGTAAGTCTAAGAATTATTTAACTTTCTGAAAGTATTTACGGATTGGCATTCACACCTAGAGTTTTTATTACTTTGAAAAATCTTACTGTGCTACGTATACAGATATCCACAAGTCTTAGAAGCGAAGATGAGTTAAAATCATTTAAGCAAAGCATTGTTTGTTCTCTTCAAGACACCCATAACAATCGATAATAACCGATCAGTTTCTATTTGCAATAAAAACCACAAAACTTTTAATTAGTATCTATGTTATTTATAGACAAAAGAAATCGATGACTAAATAGGTAGGTAAGTACTCAGTTCAAATATAAATTAATTACTTCGACCTACTTGTGGATTGTAAGAAAAACTAAAATTTGATTGGATCGGAAAATGTTTTGTGTACTGTACATTATTAATGTACATAAATTATGGTTACTTTTTTACTTGTGAATAAACGAATTAAAATCAGTTTGCTTATGCAATTTTAAATACTATTTTGGAAATGTTTGGTATCTACATATTAAGTACAATACTACACACAGAAATTTACTTCTAAAATTTAGATTACTAGTTATAATTAATCTATTTACTTAAATTTATAAATCAAAGAGAAAATTACTGATTCTAATTAAATACGATACGGGTTTTTATATAAGTATGGATAAAAACACCATGTAGTCATAGTAGTTATTATTCTTTGTGCAACATAAAAAGCAAGATTTTAAAATATTTGGACCTGTATTCGACAAGAAATTGTTGTTACTCGAGTATTTATAGCATATGAATAACCGCAAACAATTCCTTCGCATGAAATATCATCAAAAATGTGCGCATCATTCGCAGTTCTGTTGGTAACATGTAAAAATCGTAACAATATTCTGTACTCGTGCGGTCATATGAATGAATGATTTAGCGGTCACGAGCCGAGCGACGAACATGAACTGGTTAATTTGAATTGCGACTGTACGAACGAGCAACTCCTGTCCAACGACGCCATTTTTATACGTTCTTTATGCATTTTTTACTAACTTCCACTTCGCCACATGAGGTACTCGTACACCTACACAGTTTATTACCTGATGTAAGAATGGAATTTGAAAATGGAAATTTCAAAATTGGTACAATTAAAATCTATAACTTGTAATTTCTTGTCTCTCATGTTCTTGTTCATGTCTTGTCTTGTCATCAAAGTAGTGGATTAAAAGTTTATTTATTTCTAAATTACGTAAAAATAATTTCAATGAAGTATTGAAAAAAAATAAAAGGTATAATTTATTTACAAAAAAATTCTGAGGGTTACTAATCTTAGAGAATGACTTTGGTTTTTTTAAAGTATATTTATAAAAAATCATTCTATGTTCTAAGACAATAAGCTTGACATCGATACACAAAATTATATATTATACAAAGCTATTACGATAATAGATTTATTCGCGCCATTTTATTGAAATGACGTATCAGAAAATATAAACAGGTATTACCTACACAGCACAGAAATGGATTTTCAAAGAATCTTCTGACTTGTAGCATAAAGGGCCCAGCTCTTTCATATTCACTCGAGGAGTTCAGTAGAGGGGTGCGAAAAAGGCCGCTATATGCCTATTTGAAGGATTTTGAGATTCGAAAATGTAGGTAACCTAAATTGTTGGGTAAAGAAATTGTAAGCCGATTCATTCAGAATACCGCTCTTAGGTGATTTATATAAGGAATATTACCGATAAGGTTTTGTGGTCATGTTGAATATTTTTATTATACTTTGAAGTGTTGGAGCGCACTAAACGAATGTTAATTATTAGTACAAGTTAAAGTACGATTTCCTTAACATTATTGTTATGGTAAATTAAAGCATAAACACTAGAAACTTAGATGTTTACAACAAACGTTAGAGGCCACAGCCTCAATAAAAACTCTATGTATAATAATTGTTTAACACTAGCTTGAGCAATATTTGTAATTCTTATTACTTATTATTAGAACAAACATTTATATAAAAAAACACCAGTATTTGCTCTGTGTATGTACGTAAAACAGTATCTATTTAAGTACTCGTACATATTTATTACATTTGTACGTAAACCCCCAATTCGCATGCCCAGCGTAGGAATTATAGGCAAAACATCTCGAGAGAGGTTTATGTATGTCCAACAGTGGGCTCAATCAGACTATTGATGATTATGTATCTATGATCATCACAGTTTATCATAACACACTTTCTGTGGGATCAAATGGCCACGTGTAGAAATATTCTATTTCGAAGAGATCTTGTCTCAAATGCAGTATCACCATAAATGCCGCTAATTTCGTCCTCGTCTTAAAGAAAATGTCATAGTTGTGTCAAACAACACATACCGTAAGCCCACATTTCTATATCTGGTTTGATTGTAATACACATTGTTTATTTTGTTTTATTTATGCTCTTCACATAATTCCATTTTTAATACAATAGTGTTGAGGCAGTGAATGTTTAAATAGCTTTTTGAAGTCATAAAACTATTAATTTTCATGTAACTGTCCCAAGATATTAAAACGTAAAAAATACATCTCTAAAGATGCTTTAGTTTACTTCATGCCCAATAATATGCCTTATGAGTCCCCTGAATGATGGTAATGTTTGATTTTATAGAATCAGTCCAAAGATGCTCATATATTAATCCTAGTATATTTTACACTCAATAGATGGCGTTATGCGACCCCTGAATCGCGCTAACGTGTGTTCTTTGTAAATTGTATATCTATTAAGACAATAATATTATTATTTAGCAATTTGATATGGTAATAGTATTGTTATAACTAATGCTACAAGGAATGGAAATATTTTCTTAAGCTACTCTATCAAAATGCGCATGCGAATGCGACGCGTATTCGAATGCGAATATTCGTTACATCACTAATACCTAATAATAATAATAATCGACCCATAGTCATTCCACTGTTGGAATATGGGTCTCCTCTCATATTGAGAGGGTTAAGG
>DWME01006617.1:0-13456 GCA_018244795.1 Parelbella ahira ahira | reverse complement strand
CATTATATTTTTATTTGTATAAGGTATACCTACACATACAGTAAGTAAATAGTATACATTCTTAAATTCATCATTTGTCAACGGTAAAAAAAAATCCCTCGTTAAGAGATTTAAGTCCTTTTTATAGAGAAAAATTCGAAAACTCAGTAAATCGTCGAGGGAAGTCTTTCGAACCTAGAATACCTATTAAAACAACAGTAATATAAAATATGATACCAACTACAAATTTAGATACACGAAGAGAATTTTGACTGGTCCCGTATTTAGTGACTCCTCAGTCGGAGGTTGTTACTACTGACAGAAGTATTTTCGCGATAAGAACAATATTTCATTCCGCGTTTGACTATAGAACTATACATCTAGATACGTATTTATATCGGCATATGTATGTTCATCGGCTGACTGGTTTGGTAACCAGACAAATGACAAACATATTTAACAAATATAATAGCTCAGGCTCAGTTCATTTTACGTTCAGATAGACGAATGTGGTGATGTTCACATGTATTGTGTAAAACCTTTAACTATGAAATAAACGGCGTTGTTTTGTTAAAAGTTTAGTAATAATATTAGTGTAACTACAATATTTTTATATTTTAGTTCATACTGCATAATGCGGTCCACATTAAAGATAATTCCTGTATCGGTTTCTGAAGTGAAACAATCGCGTTGTTTATTACACCATAAATTCAGCGCACCCCTACACCTCCTATGATAATAACATAATTAATAGTTATGCAAATACGTCTGCTAATGCATAAACAAGTCCACCAATGTACATTATACCGTATTACTTACCTAATAAAGTTCATTTCAGATTTTTAAATAGTGAATGTGAAATGAAATAAAGTATATTTTTCCAAATAAATTTTGCCATACGCGCCATGAATGCGAAACGCCGCATTAATATGGAAATGGAAAAATTATTTATGACTTTGATATCGGACAGCTGTAGTTTCATGATTTACATTTAACTTTAACTCCAGTTTTATTAATAGACGTCAGTTCTCGGGCACGCAAGTCGGTCTACGAGTCCTCTACGACACGACAATGGCTAGGTACATAAAAGTTTAAAAAACGTAACGTCACGCCTGTGATCCCCTAAGAGGTAGGCAGAGGCAGTATAGTCCCACGCTTCATCAGATACGTTTACGTTCTACTGTGTAATAGGTGGTGAGACTACAGCTACACACCGGGAGCAGATCGAAACTCTTAGCCATTACTGGAAATTTCAATTTCGAAAAACCAATAGTACGTGACCGGGGAACAACGAGGCAGTCAAAGTACTATACCAAGTCAATAACAGATGCACAGTAATAGCAAATCAAAATAAATTATTATAGATCAAGTAATATTATACACTCTTGTAACTGTTTATATGTAGCATGTTGGACAAAGTCCTGAACCAATAGCGACACAGAAATCAATAAATTTAATAATAAGAGTTTGCTACAACCTACATACAGATAATTTGATCACAGACTATTTATTCTTCTGTGTAAATAAAATTACTTTCGTATCTATGAAACGTTAGGAACGCAAATAATGTGAAAACAGTAAACAAAATAGTCGGATATATAATTACATTTACTGAAATTACAACTGGTAAATCTAAATTCCATGTTGAAGAATTGCTCCGAGCCGATATCTGGTTTTGAGGTCGAGGGCTTCACAAATATTGGAAGCGACTCCCATAGATCCACTCGTGATTCTAATAGTGATTCTAATGTAAACAAACCTATAAATAAACCATAAATTTTCTTAGCACTTGCAAACATCTCATTTACATTATATAAATTCATCATGTTAAGAGACAGACTAAGTGAGAAGGTATCACAAACAGTTTCGATTATAAGACACTTATTTCCTCTCATAATGAAATACTTAATCTATACCCTACCACACATATCAACATGGCAGACTCCACATGCTTTAGAGAACGTAATGGAGAATTCTAAGTCTTCACGAAGTTTCCCTTTACCAATAATGCCTATAAATGATCGATGAAACCTCACCAACACGCATCATATGATCCAGCACAACGCACATATCCTATAATGTGTATAAATATTGAAAATGTACATATTGCTTTGTGGCGTGTATGTATTACCCACATTTTGAAGGTGTTATGTAGTGTTTGTGCGGTGGCGTGCAAACAGCTGCGGCCTTGCATATAAGTAATTATTGGGACCAATATTAGCTCTGAATTACTGGTCGTGCGTCCACATATTTGAGCAATCGGGCAAATAGAGCCGCAGCGAATTAGATTAAATATTATCGGTATATCAGCTTAGATATTACTAAATACTAGTACTACTACTCATCACGTGGAAAATTTCTTAATAAAAGATATTAATGTAAGTAGAAGAAGGCCGTCAGGTCTATAAGGAGTTATCTTTGCTATTCTATGCTCCCTGCCTGCCGCGTGACGGACTGACATGTGGAAATATTAATAATAGTATTCAAATATTTCTTGACTATTAAGTTTTTTTTCTAAGCAACAGGTTTTTTGTTGCTCCACTGTTGAATATGAGTCCATTCTCGGAGTGAGTAGAGCGGAAATCGGAGTCTATCATGAAAACCAAAAGTTTTGTAAATTTCGCGTATCGCAGGGGAAATTGAGATGCTTCCAGTGCAAGTTGCTCAACGATCTTTTCATTACGAGCTATTACGAGTGATAATTTATTTTGAAAATTAATTCATTCAACGTGTTAAACTTAGCATTGCATGTCAGGATTTGACCCGATGCCCTGATAATCAATATTTTCTCGATTCGTCGTCGTGTTCAACCGTCTTCCGCCCACAGTTGATTGTAGTACTCACTTCGGTGCCCTTCCTTCATGTCGACTTCATATCAACTGTACTTTGCCGGCACTTTCTCGATAACTCCTCATTAGAAGTAAATTACTAAGATATCTATCTGACGAAACTAGAATGTACTTCTTGCGAAGCCGAATCGATCAATGAATAAAAAAAAATCAATTAGCTCCTCATACAATTACGAGAGAAACTAAACACCTTCCGACAAAGTTTAACGACGGTAACGTAACTTTAACAAATAAGGCTCCCTGTTCACGTGATTTGTTAAAACCCTTGTAAAGATGGGTTAACCGCACGCTTTATTACTTTACACGTCACTTTGTTTGCGTAATACTAAGATAACGATTCCTAAGGAAAATCACAAAAAAATTAAGGAAATCATTACGAATGCGGTAATAATTGCCTTTAGCTATATAACTTTTAGAACGTTATTTTAAATTGATCATAATTTTGTTATATTATTCGAATTTTTTATCATTATGGTCCAAAGTACAAATACAACACGCCTGAATTCTCCGAAAAAGTAAGCAAGGGTCATCATGGAATTAACCATCTTATTCTGACTGGAGAACTGCGTCCAATAGTGGATCGACAAAAGGAATGATTATGATGATGAAGAACAAAACAACAACAAAGTGACAACAAAGCAACAACAGTGACAACAATGCAACGACAAATTATTGGGTATCTTGACACATCTACATTAGTGTTGTTGAAAGTTAAAAACATATGAGTATATTAACATAAGCTACGATTATATGGTCGCTGCAGTCGAATGTTCCCGAGCCGCCGGAACCCCATCACCTTTCACCTTTATCCGCCGGTTTATAGAAGACTTGTACACATTTGAAAGCTGTAAACTTCTGTTACATACGATAATTACATCGAAACTTGTATAATTTTTATCCATTCTATTACCCATGGTATAAGACCGGGTTTAGTGGTACCGCTAGGCTGAACGTGTTAGCCAATATTGAACCTTATCAACTTTTTTCTGAGTTTCCATATTGAATTTCAAAATCATTTATTTATTGTCATATTATCACGTCGGGTCTTTTACGGGGTTCCTAGGGAGCACGGAGTGTTAAATATCTCTATCCTCACAGACATGTCTTACTTTGTAATTAATTTATAATTGAAATAATAAGAATTGATATGTGCCAATTTCCGTATACACATTATACATTATTTTTTGCAATGTTCTGAAATGTAAATTACACATATGCACCGTACAGCTTAAAGGTCAGGATGGAACTGGCATAGATTTATTTTATCATATTTCAGGTAAAGAAATAAGCAAACGAACACATGGCAGTTAGAACTGATCTCTGCTGTCTGACCGACCTCAAATAGATGTGTTAGTCAATTAGTTCAGGTAATATTAAGAGGTAATAAAAATGTTATTTCGCGTCCACGAGTAACAAAGCTGCGGGAATAAGATTGTTGATAACGTTAACTTATTCATAAATTTTTCTCTACGATTTAGTCAATGAGTGTGCACGAATACAGCTAGTTAATTAGTCAGTTATCGTTTCACGGAACAATTGATACGAAAATGAAAATATGAAAGCGTTGTTCGCAATAAAACAAAAAACAACAAAGAATTCACTAACGATCTGGACATAGATAAAGCGGCAGGTGTAGTACTTCCAATTAATACTAACGACGCACGACACGTCAATGATATTCATAGTTCACGAAACGTGCTATAATACTTTCATCTGTATGCAAAATAGTAATTCGACATGCAAATAGATGGTAATGGTGCGTTGGCCCACCTATTTGAATATATTAATATCCAACTAATTTCGTGTTACGGTTAACTGTTATGTTTGAATGGGCCTGATTTTGGGAATGAGTTTTATTGTTGATTGTAACATTCTTGTTTTACATTTATAAGGTACGCTATAAAATTCTGCTTTGCTAAGGTCCAGTCCTATCTTTGTTTCGCAAGCCATTGCAGTGATTTAAATACTTCCCTTCTATAGGAAGTGAGGTAGAAATGCGAAGCATAACATGATTAGAATCGACCCTCATAAGTCTGCGAATAAATCTCTAACTTTTTTTCTGTCATGAATCATCATCATCATCAGGCATTTTTCAGCCAGCACTTAGCTCGATCTTCAGCTCTTCGTTTCCAACTGCTGCCAGCCACTTTAGTTCGGTTTAGTATGCTCAACTCTTTAAGAAACCTACTATTTTAATGTCAATTTAAATAACTATTATTATCGTTATGTCTTCGTATGTACGGTAGCCAAATACCTCTATCCTTCAGTATTTTCTTCTACGTTCATCACTCTCTTTATACCAACGCGCTAGTCTTAAACTTGACGCTCCCATCAGTCAATACTCAAACCATTTGGTCTAAGTATTTGACCCTGCCTCTGCATCTATCAACATTCACATCATAACAAATTAAATAACTATTAGCGTCATAACTTATAATAAATGTTTAACATTGTTGCAATATTCTATTAGCGCTTAGAATTGGTAAAAGACCTGAAATAGACATGGCGTAGGTTTCCATAACATAAATGATAATCACTTAACTAATATAAACTTAATGTCTCTATCTGTGGGCTGTGTTTGTATCTCGAATCAAAAGCTAATTGTCGTTGGCCTCGTGAGCTTTACTGACGAGTATTCGTACGTGCGGTGCGACATGTCAGTCAATTACGAAGTTTAACGTTAAATTAAATGGTTATTGTATAATTACGCCAGGTACGTTATACGGTAGACAGCGGGTATCTCTCTAACTATAATAATCTGTAAGTTTTTTTTTAATTTAATACTGTTCAAACTTTTGTAAGCATAAAATAACTGTGTTTCAATTTGTGTTTGATCGCAAAAATATCCTAATAACATTATAAGAAAGTTTGACTAACTTACCAACGGTCAGAATTAATGACATTACGACGAAATTTGTGTCAAAAACATCGGACAGAACTTTCGCTCAGTTACAAATTAGTGACTCGCTTAATAGTTGAATGGTACAGTCACTACATTTTCTTTATTAAAAAAAATTGAAAATGCCACCTGGAAGGATAGAGATATTTGACACTTACGAGGTATCTGCCTACCCCAAACGAGCTCTAACGTGATGGTATAATAATAATAGGAATACTATATTATAACTATTTATCAAAATATATTAAACTAACTTTTTCATAACATAATATTTGTCCCTCGTTCCTTGCCTACCTCATAACGAACCGGGCGTGACGACATATTGATACCACTCTAAAATATTTCTCTGTAACAAAAATACAAGTCTTTTATATCAAATCTATATATATTTCTGTTCTTTTGTTAAATAAACAAACCATATTTTAGAGGGGCCTCTATGAATTATTGCTTTTATTTATACAAAGGTAGAGTATAATATGCTCTGTGTTAAAATCAAGGCACCATTCGAGAATGTCAGGGCTGACTGACTCACTGGCTGTTTGATACATTGAAACCGAGATTTGAACTTAGTTGGGAAACGTGTATTGTTCCTGCGGTTAAAGATATTATTCAGATAGAGTTAACCTCTACAGTTAACCTTTTTGGTTACAACAGATAACAAATTCAATTTAGTCATGACTGCGGTCATCTGGCAAGACATTAACCATTCACAGGGTCCACGGTCTAACAGCTGTGGGGCGTGGTTTATAAAGAAGCCGGTTTCTTAACCTTTGCACGTACGTCTATAAACAGGCCCGGCAGTCGCCTCACGTCAATTTTGAAGCTTCATGAACCAGCAGTTTCGTCAGCCCTTTTGTTTGACTATTGTACACGGGTCTATGACAATGAGAAGGCTTAAAGCCATAATCTGCCACGATCACCGAATGCCAGTTAACAGATATTATATATGTTAGATAATATTGATTTATATAGCGATCATTCCAAAGTGAATATTCCTTTTGTTTTAATTACTACCTTTTCTTTGATTAAGTATTGTCTAAGTATATTTGGTACTGAGTACTCTCAGCCTACAGAGTAAAGGACCTGTAGTGATCATATGATAATAGTGCCTAGTTCTAGTCCACGCAGCCGACTATGCACGTGTTGTACCCAGAAAGCGTTTTGAAATGTTTCGTTTGCCGAAAAACAATGCTCACATACAAATAAGGCTCTTTCGACACACTTTTAAACACACACACGTAGCGCGCATGTGTGCGTCGCTCAGCTGTTTGTTGTAGCCTCGAGCGGGAGGTCGATGACTCGGCCATAGAGCAGTTGTACAGAAGCGTTGTGGTGGATAAGGTATCAATATTTTTATAGAAATAACACATTACGTAACATACACATTACGTTTATCATAACGTGTGTGAAAAGAGTGTTGAATGTAGAAGACGATGAAGTTTGGTAAACGGCTCGGTATGATGATATCATAATAATAATGTAACGCAAACAATATGTATTGTAACTTCACAGTTGTGTATAGTTACGGAAGAGTTTTGATTATAGAAACCAAAGATATCAGAGTAAACTTAAAATCATTTATCATTCACTTTTACCAGAATCAATTTAGGCATTGTTTTCGCAAAAATACAACGATGAATACATAAAATTCCATTCATAAATGAAACATTAACAAAACAAATGTAGTATACAAAAAAAAAATATTCAGTTATCAAAATAAAAAATTGTCTACGAAATCACTGTTAGTGATAACGGAAAAAGGTATTAACGTCGCCGTTTTAAAAAAACCGTCTGCGTGCGTACTCTTTGGCCGCCTAGCAACAGCCGTGCAGTGAGGTAGCGTTGCGCAAGCCGGTTCGATTCCGGCCGAGGCCCCGTTCAAATAAACTGATGGTACACGATGGTGATAGGTGCCCCGCTCAGGGTCCCACTGCTAGCTGATAGTTGGTATCGAACGGTTCAGACATTTGAATAAGCCGATAACGCATAACATGTTTTAGTATAAAAGGCTTTATGAATAATATTTATTATTTACCATCAATGAAATGTGTAGAGATAAGTATAGTTCAAATATTGTACATCAGCATATTTCTTATACACATGAACATAATTATGTATTATACCGGGTAGCCGGGCAGATAAGTATTTTGGCATTAAAGTATACCTATACACATATTTTTAAATTCATAATTACTTTCAATCATCTGATACATAGTTTTGCTCTGCGTTTTGTAGAAGAAATAAATTTTGTAAAGTTGTACGAGTAATAGATGGTATATCTTTGCAGCCTATACCAGCAAATCCTAGTTCTGCACAGCAGCAGTTCAGGTCAGCAGCTTCATTAATTTGTTGATTTTATAATCGGGTATGCTAAGATTGTTTTATGACTGTGGAATAACTCTGTTTAAGAAACCAAGCGGACGAACTCAAACTAACATAACATCACGCTTGCGTGTTCTCGAAGAGGTAGGGAGAAAAGTGTTGAATTCTCACTTGTCACCAATTATGTTACATATCCCATATAATAGAAGGTGAGCCCGTTGTCATACGAGGGCATCCGACCAGACTTCGAGGTACTACTGGGAATTTCAAGTTAAGAAAATCCCAATAATACTTTCGACAAAGGGATCGAATAGGACCTCTAAATCAGTAGTTGCACCTGCAACCACTCGGCAATCGAGGTAGTCAAAGTCAACTACAGGAAGTAAAATCCTGAACAAGACACTTAGACCCATTCCAAGTGTAACCGTCGGCGCCGTCCCGGATGTCGACCGTCACACGGACAAACAAAAAAGACAGTCACCTATGTTTTCGATTAATGTAATTATCGGCCGCTGTCCCGTTATCAACTTGACCGATAACACGCTCAACATTGTACCGAACACGTTTTCTACGTACGTTTTTACATACATGAAATGTACATTTTAATATTTATATTTCCAACACAAGCATCAATCACTAATCAATATGTCATGTTGTACAACCCCACGCCATATCTGTTCGTGTGCACGCAAGTATTTTTTAAAAGAATCTAATATATTCTTATACTCTTCTACAGTAGATCGACTACATGAAGAATTAAGTGAAGATAATTGTAAGGTCACTAAGGGGGAACACTGCATAATCTTTATTATTAGTAAGTTTAAGGAACTGGCGAGTGGTTTGTTGGGAATATTGTTTTTGTGTTTGTCTGTTTGTTTGTTTGTGGGTGTGTGTGTGCTGTGTATGCTGTGTGTGTGTGTATGTGTGTGCGTGTGTGGGTGTATATAAATGTACATGAAAGATATAAATAAAATAATGCAGCCGCTTCCGCAGGGGCCGGTGTTCGCCCGAAACTAAGCGGTATTTGTCTAGATAAGGTTATCTGATAACTGACACAATAGATACCATGACAAACCTGACGGCAGTTTAATAACACTTTTATATTAATAGGTAACGATATATTATTACACCCCAACCCGCACTTGGCCAGCGTGACAGGCTACGGCATCAACACTCATTGTGAAAAGAGACTTGTGTCACTAACTGTCACACTGGACTAACAGGCCATTTCAATAGAAAAAAATGAATAGCCAACTCGGCTATTACAGTCTTAGTGCGATTTTAACACGGCTTACTGGTTTCAAGATAAGATTTAAGACTATCCATTTGTGGCAAACTTATCATGTTACATCTACGGCGTACTAGAGAGTAGCTAGACGTCGCCTTGGCCCATATTGCGCCACGGTGCTATTAAACTGCTCAGTGTATAAATTGAGTTTGAACACATCCATCCAAGAGATGCCATTGCATACATTTGGAATATGGAATATGATATCATAGCATAACATGATACCTGTATTTACCTAAAGGTGTAGTCAGAGAAGTTTAATACAGTCCCAAGATTCATCAGTGATGTTATACATTTCACTACAGAATAAGTTGGTCTTTTCAGAGACTTCTAACTACTTCAACAACCAGTAGATATCTGATCCATTTGGTCAAGGTCGATGAAACTTGGTTTTCTTGGACATCCGCGTCTTTCAACATTCAGATGTATTATCTGCTTTAGCACTGTTTCATCTACCATTCTACACGGCCGACCAGACAAACTCACTTTCAAATTTATTGTATTAAAATAATTAATAATGAACAGAAAACTGTCAAAGAAACACCCACTGTCATTTGTAGCCATTAACACTTTATTAATAAGAGCGCCGAGAGTTTTTTCTCGGTCTTTTTCTCTCGCAACTCCAGTAATGAGTTACGTAAGGAGATGAAAGCGATAATAGCCATATTCATTTTGTAGAAACGCTCTGAACTGAGACGTCTTAGATTAATGCTAGGATGAGACGACTGAGCTGAGCGGTACCGCACTCTCCACAGCTCTACCTATCAGCGATTTCTTCTTTTATTAAATAAATAATGTCTACACATCTATAAACGAAATCTACTTAAAGATTTTCATTTCGTTAACGGAATTCAAATCAATGATTTTTGGCTCTCATTATAACGTACTGTACATACATCCAAAGACAGTCGAAACAACAGTCTGGCCACTTATGTATAGCATGCACTAGCTTTACGCTCCCGTGGCCAAGAAAAGGCTAAGCGCCATCTCGCCTAGTAAATAATTATTAACTGCGGCCCTTTTATGCCCAACAATATCTAGACAATACGGCATTCTTTAATGACCGATAAAACGTAATTGATGGTCTGAATAAGAAAACAAAACGTCAGTTCTATAACGAAACAACATCTATAGAGAGGAACAACGCATACGACATCTAACACAAAGCAACTAAGCGATAACAAATGGCATATTGACTACACCCCACTCGCTTCGACCCTCGATGTCGGAATACACTGATATCGTCGATTAGCATTACAATATCCGATAATTGTACAACATAGCGATACGGAGCCAATTATACAAAACAAATGATGGCGAACAACGCTGCTCCAGCCGGCGTTATTAACGAAACGACACAATAATCAAGGCCTCAGTCTGTACGTGTAGATAAAAGACCAGAATATTAATCAAGTATCTATTCATTCAATAAATAAACAGTGCCGTAACTTTGTGTGAATAATCAGGCAGGGGCCGGGAACTTTCGGCTCAGTTTTGCATTCGCCGAGTTTGCCTACCATCGTTAGAGTAGGTATATTACGCTTGCTTATAAAATCTCGGCAATTGTTCTAATAGAAAGACAAGACAATGTTCGTTTCTTACACTCATCGATTGCAACACATACATATATGAAAATAGCTATTATCATCAATATTATCAATTATTATTTTAATTTAAAAAGCGTTGTAATCTATTAATTGCAAATACTATATCGCATTGCTAAATCGCGTATTGGGTAGATAGGGAGCACAGGTTTCAAGTATCTATCGTTGCAGATACCTCTAAGTACATCATCCACGCACATCATTTTCGATTTACTACTCATTTATAGCAATTAAAGATAAACCAAACCGGTACGAGGGTTTTGAACGCCTGTTTTTATAACTATCGCGGCTGCATGCGATATTATACACTGTGTAAATATATTATGTACATTTAGATTTGAGTTTTGAAGATAAATATTTGCACAAAATTAGTTATGACCTTTTTAACAGCACGTTAACGGTGTTGCTAACGTTTTTGTGATGTAACATAAATATCGTGCGGGTATTTAGAAATAATAGTAAAAATTATATCTTCGAGCAATGGTCAAACTGCCGTCCATTCCAAAATTAAACTCAGCCGTGATATTAACTAAACAACTGACAAGGTACATGTATGTACAAATTTCTCAATAAAAGCTCTCCTGCTTTCAAACGCGAGACGCTTGCTCCTTGTGTGATATGTATCTATATGCAAAAAATCGAACGCATTCTATCGCAAAATAATTAGACATCTCATACTGGAGCCGTTTCAGCACTACAGTTATCTACTACTGTTAAGAAAACAATTTGTTTCAGAGTGGTGTGGTTATTAGTTTTATTAACAACTAACTTTGAACCGACGTTAAAAGTGATATTTCCACAGTCCTATTCAAGGTTGGTAGCAAAAACCCATAAATAGCTATGGACGCATGTGACTTAAATCTGCTGGTTAGCTACTACGTACCCATAAAACAATAACTAAGATACCTGCACATCCAGCATTTAAGTCATCGTGGTGGAATAAAGTGTTTAATATATAATTCTGAGTTCGATTCCCGTACGAGTCCTGTGTTTTGTAATAGTTGGGTTTTCCCTCATAAAGCATTACTTATTTACATTGGTTAGGTTAGTGTGTTAGGTGTATTATCTGTTCCACAGTCATTCATATCGATTTATATACAGTCTCAGACCACCAATGGCAATAGCCTTCGCCAAAGTTTTCTCTATAATCCCTGTGGGTTGAGGACCGAAAAATGCTACTTCTTCGCACTGCCTACGCTGCTGACAATCGGCGACCAGAGCATCTAGCCTTGCCTAGCTATACACCGCTATACCGCGACCACTGTCTCCGTGTCATTTATTCAGCGGTCATTGGCGGTATAGCTTCTTAAGACATATCTGATTTCGCATGAACACACAACAGCCGTTAGACGACAGCGCCGGTACACAGCCAGCAGCATCGCCAATCCACGACATTACATAAGAAACTCGGTAAATAATTACATAGACATGTTACGACACACGTCATGATTCTTCACGCCGTTCTAACGTTTTCGCAAACGGGATAGCGTGCATAATCGCTTGCACGTCTCTTGTGTTGTGACGTAATGTGTTGGCTCCTTTATGTGGTTTAAATGGTTTCGTAAAAAATAAAGGTGGCTGTTAACGGAAATTGTGAAAATATTAACCAATCGTTTACACTCCAACGGACTTGCGGTAAAACTAAACATGGAACTTATTTTGTATACCTACAGGAAACAAAAAACTTCGTGGGTTGGTTGGTAGGTTGCATTCTATGAGGTACTACATGGGTATATTCCATGAGGTAAGTTTGGCACGGTGAGCCGGAATCGTAGATTCGATTCCCGTCCGGGACTAATATTTCCGTGAGGGACGCAAGTGTTTATTCTTGCCTGGGAACAGAAACGTATATGTATCAAGTACATATGTATTACATACACTTTTTCAGTCACAGAGCAGTCAGGCTCACAAATCGACGAACTAATCTAATACTTACATGGATATAGGTAAACAAAACACCTACGTTTAACCACTGCCGAACTGTCAGTCAGGTACATTGTAAGGTAGGTACGAGACAGATAATGCTCATACTAATTAGATAAATCAACGTGTAGCGCAAAGTGTTAATGATTACAATAGCTCCCCTGTCAATACATCGGCCATTGTTCAGCGGAACACGCGGCTGTGGCTGCCGGGCGTATTGACTGCGGCCAGTCATGTTCTACGATTGAAATTTAACACAATAACATTATAACGTTACAATTGGTATGAAGGTTACAAGGGCTTAGGTAAATCTGTTGCTTTTATTGGCAGCTCGCATCCCAGAGTATTATGGAATTGATTGACTTGGAATGAAAACGGTGTAGGAGATAATTGACATTTTTTTACTGTTACTATATTTCTACGTCAGTTTCCTCACGGGGCAAACATCGTGAGGAAACCTACACACCTTAGAATCTATAAAAAAATAAATAATTCTAAGATGTGTGAAGTGTGCCAACCAGCACTTGGCCAGCGTGGCAGAATATGGCCTTAACCCTCTCAATATGAGAGGAGACCCATATTCCAACAGTGG
>DWME01006616.1:0-13457 GCA_018244795.1 Parelbella ahira ahira | reverse complement strand
CGCTATGGAGAAGAAGCGGCGAAAGAAACTCCATAGGTGTGCTTAAGCATCTTTTCAAATAAGTACATACATGGTATGATTGTATTTTAATTAATACGAAGTCGAATTAATCCGCATAATTAATATATTACTTGTAATCATATTACTATTGGATTTATACTTTATATTATAGAGATACAGATTGCAACACATTTTTAACAATAAGTTGACATATAAGCTACTCACAAATTTTAATTTAGGCAACATTAGAATATACCTATAATGTCATTTACATTCTTTACAAGTTTATTAAATTCAACAATGTTTCCAAAAAATGTCCACGGGTCGGCGGGACGCAAGCAGAGCATTATACTGTCTCACCGGTCTATTAAGAGGTGAGTAATGACCGAAATTTATGTTGGTTTCAATTTATGTAGGTTACGAAAAGGGCACCTAAATTACTGTGCCTAGGTATCCCAGTGGTGGAAAAGAGAAAGCTACATTAATAGCTGCGGAAAGTTAGTTATAACTTGATAAAGATACATAGTGTCATGGAAACGTCTTCGTTCCTTGTATAGTATGTTATAATTTACCGTCTTAGGCGATATGATAAGGTGTATAGGATTTTTTTATGTTCTCGTAATTCGTTTTTATTCTCTACAGATATTCCTAAATACCGAACATGCTCGATTGTTTTTAATGGTGTTCTTCCGTATCGCTTTATCGCTATTAGGATTTTCATGGAGATGCTTTTGGAAATGAATTAGCCAATTTTCGGGAAAGCCGTCCTCTATGATGGGCAGCCCGCATGCCTACCGATTAGATTGTGGCGTAAAACTCCCCTTTTTAGAGGAGGGCTTAATCTAGCACTGATCTTAGATAGACTAATGATGTTATATAAATGCTCAGAGTATTATAGCTAATTCATCGATAAATCATCGAAATTCCATTGAAATTATTATTGAAATTATATCCGTTTAGTAAACAATTAGTTACTAACGCCATTATTACAATATGTTACATTTTGTAAACATGTTAATTTAGTATAACTGTAATCTTTAAAAGATAGGCTTCTGATGATTTCACAATAAATATTAATGCAATATTATAATACCTACTTGCTGCATTGCTTGAGTTTAAATTCTCGAGCACTTCCAACATTCCTTAACCACTGATAGCCAATATGTAAAATGTGACTGCAACTACCGCGCTAGTGGAGTCAATATTTCAGAGATTTTACGTTTTTATCATCGGTCTGTACTATCTGTCCTTAAAAAAAATCACTAAGTCGCAAATATAAACCACAAAACGTACTCGATAGTTTTATATAAAATATCACTAGTTCTTTTGTAATTCCACTACTGCACGTGAAGCTTCTGCTTTAATTAGAAAAAGTAAGGCCAGGTCTGCCACGCTAAGTAAAGGTTTCAGGATTTGACACGTCTTAGAGAACATTTCAGATGAATTAAATACGCACTTGCAAATTGTTTTCTGACAATGTTTTTCTTCACCCTTACACCAAGTATCGCATGCGTCAATAAAGTGAAAACCTTATAAAATAATAAATTTTATAACGATTTCGTGACAGTGTGGAAACAGCCTAACGGTACCGTCTCAACAGATTTCCGAAATTACACTTATAATAAGTGCCGAGCAAGCGGCCTAACGGACGTCCTGATGAATAAAAGAAAAGTTCAATTACTTATTCTTTGTGCGGTCCTTCAAATAAAACAGTTCATTTTACAGGCAATGGAAAACAGTCGTTGGTATTTGATTAAAAAAATATTGTTTCATTTAAAAACAAACGTGTACTTCAGCGATTTGTCTTAACAACGAGACCTCTTGAAACGTTGCCTTCCCAGATCAGTGATTCGATCTCTTTTTTGTATCTGATATTATATTTGTGACAGATAAAATATAAACATTAGCAATCAATGAATATCTTCAAAAAAATAAAGCATTTCTTGCGTACTTTTACTCGTAATAACGAATTTGTATACCTACTTACAGAGTTAAGCTTTTCATTAACATTTTTGCTTATATGAATTTGGCTGGAATTATTAACCTTTCGCATGTCTCACAACGGTTAGGATCCACGTTTTGGCTTGTAGGTACTTTATGTCCGAGTGTGCTGTAAATAGCACTAACTCGTCTTTTTACTTTAGACTTAATACTTTTGAAACTTGGTATCTTTAATGTTAGGTTGAGTAGCCAATACAATTCACATACGTTATATCTAAATTTAAATTTATTTGATAACAAATATACTTGAATTAAGATATAATTCATCGGATTCATCGGTTTGGAGCACGTATGATTTTATTAGACAGCTTGACTAGGCGGTTTCGTTGCAATGTCCTTGCGAATAGTAAAACATCGTGAATTAGGATGCTACATAATTTAATCAAGAAATACTCACTAAACATATGGTTGTTAAAAGTGAATTCTTTAATTTATAATATTTATAGGTAGGTAAGGATAACAACAATAAAAAATGAAAGTGAAATTTTTATACGAATGTACCGGTTCGCTCGTTCAATTTTGTTATTTATGTCTAACGTGGTCAAGTTATTAAAACGATGATAACGTTTTATAGAAATGATAATAGATTATATCACAATGCCTACTAGAAATTAGATTGAGTACCATGAATAAATAGAATTTCTATTTTGGGAACTATATTAGGAAAAAGGCTGACGTTAAATTTCCTCTCCTACAATATCTTTTGAAGCGACAGATTTTAGCTTTTTTTTTTTTCGTTTCATTGTGGAAAAGGTTAGCTTTTGGATACGATCCCGCCTAATGGGATAAAAAATGCGTCCCTATATAGACCGTGTTTACCCAGAATTGGCCTATTCATCCGATGCATTGAGGAGTACTAGGTGCCATTAGTACTTCTGTATTCGAGGCTTAGACAAAAATATCGGATTTGATTCTAGTTCATACGATAGCAATATTAAGTTAAAGGCTACTAGAGCGATAAACGATATTATTGATGATAGATATGTAGGTATATTATATCGTCCTATTTGCCTTTTTACCACTTTATATGTGACGAATACAATACAATAGATTTTTTCTTGAAGTAACAATTACGAGTAGTTTATTATACCAGCAATAAGCAGCAATCGGTTGGAAGATACACACGCCGAAAGTTACACAGAAAATGTACACTCCAATGAATAAAATTCAAAGTATGAATAAAATGGTAGACCCAAAGGTGAAGGGCAATACTAACATAGTACCTAACACCATTATTCACGAATTCCTGCGGCGCGCATCCTTAGGAATGCGTCGACAATACGTTAATATCCCACCCTACCTGATCAGAAGATTGAATGCTTATTATAGCTATGCGAACGGAATGAGATGGGATCACGACTGAATGAGGAAATGAGATGCATTAAGACGCTACTCAATATACATATGTATATCAATCTTGACGAGTAAAATGACGGGCTTACCTCATCAGATAAGCTTTGTCTAAATATAATTGAGACCACTTTATATAAAATTGGATTTTGTGGTTTTTGAAAACACTCGCTGCTTAAGTTTTGAAATATTGGACGCTTACTATAAAAGACTCTTAGTGTTTTAATTTGTGGCGTTTATTGTTACATTGTGATGGAGAAAATATGCTTGAGATAACAAGAAAATATTCTATTGCAGAATTTGTTTAACAAGCCTGAGAGATTACATACTAACTGTGAGACTTTATAATATATATTTTAGTAGCTGTCGTATTTATTAGGGTAACGTTTATAATTTGCTGTCGAGTCAGTAATAAGTGTCCTCAAATTACCCGAAAATATGTGAGAAAAAACATAAAACGATTCTATTGTAGAATTTGTTTAACAACCTTGAGGGATTGCACAGTAAGTGTAAAACATTATAATATATATTTTAGAACCTGCCGTATTTACTTGGGTAACGTTTATAATGTGAGGTAGAATTTCTGATTGGCCCAGTTAGGTCCTGTTCATTAAGTGCGGTGTCCACTTAAAAACAAGTAGCTTGTATGCCCCATTGCGGTTTCTATAACATGAAAAAGCTTTTATGAATAAGTTTTCTGCGCCTAAAACAAGTTGGAGTTTTATTCAATTATCTTTCACGGCCAAATTACATAGATTTTTCTACAAGTACGAGGAACTTAATAAATATCGCCAATCGGTGGCTCATCTGTCTCTGCTCTAAGACCCTTTAAGCCCATATTAACTCATGAAGCCCAACTCTAACCCATCGGAATGAGCAGGGTGAAGGTTAAAGAAACAGACTTCCTGTGTCGCCGGCAACGACATTTAGTTAAACATCCCCTTTAATTATATATTGCTTTCGCTCTAACCTGAACGATTTAAATATTTTGCAAAAGAACATTGTAACGTTGAATATCAGAAAAAATTTTCTTTTTTTTTAATTGTTTATCAAAGTTGGCCGTCATGTATTCACTAGATATACATATGCGGGATGTATAGCCAAAGCCCAAAGCGTTTATTGAATGTATTGTAGTAATCTAATTCGAAATTTCCCTACGCTCACCACCAGTTAATTCCAGGATGGGATGTAAACCTATCTGATGAAACTTGAGAGTTTGTTACAATCCTCTGCCTACCTCTTCGAGGAGTACCGGCGCGACGTGACGTTCTGAAGTGAAATTGACATCGCTTAAATATTTACATAACACAATTTCATCTGTCTCTGTAAAACCTTCATAATGTAAATCTGTGCAAAATTTATTGTAACAACGAGCATTTGAGAAAAATAACAGCCTTTCTTGTGCCTTGTTTCGCTTTTGTTCTATTTATTGACTTTTATTGGGACGGTAAATTTCATTTCGCAATGGCTTATGAGCGATGTCAACAAAGCGGTAGGGTCATGAAATGACAGAGAGTTACAAAGGAGAACGATCTGCTTTTGACAGAATTAATCTTTCAATTTTATGGATCATTAACACTCAATTGGGGAAGCCGTTGACAAGTTAACACCCGCTATGTTAAAGGAACTTTTTCTTCGTAAAAGAAAAGTAATTAACTATAGCAACTAATGGCCGTGAGAAGATCGGCATTTTCATTATCATCATCATCATCGTCACCATCGTAATCATGGTCGTTATTGTCTACATGATTATCATCATTGTCATCATAATTTTTGCATTTTTATCATTTTCATAATCGGCATCTTCCTCGTTACCATCTTTTATCATTTCGCCATTGAACACGAGTCTCACCTGAAAATTGGAAATGTGTCCAAATGTACGTTAGCAAATTTCATACGCCTTTGAGAGCATTGTGGAAACTTACACTTTTAGGTTTTGCCACGATGTTTTTCTGTACCGATATAGCGAGTGATATTTAGTCTTAAAATAAAACATCGATGACGTCATACTTCCATGTGATTTGCATATATAACGTCACATAATTATTTGTACGCGTGCGAAGAAAATGAGTAGTGACATTTAAGTAATTGAATAGTGACATTTAATAAACGAACATTTAATAATCAAAACTTACGTTAAAGATAAAATAGGTCGGATACTGGTTAATCAGGGACTTAAAAGTTTCTGAAACCGGCGTGCGATATGAAAACAGTAATGAACATGGAGACCGCAAGCCAGGTCTGTGAGAATGGAGACTTTGGGACTCGGTGCTCCATGCTTAACCCGCAAGGGATCTAGTATGATAGTTTAATAATAATAATAACACGGTACGAAACACTTTCTTTAAGTTACCAATTAAAATTGTATCTCGTTTCGTTCTGTTTACATTAATTCTTTGCATTTTCTACTACTTCCGTGTCCGCGCTTCAGGTGTAATTATTTCTTTTGGTATTTAAATTTAGCTGCTTTGACCTTTGACATTATCATCACAGATAAGAAACAAAATAGATTATATTATTTTTATCATTTTTATTGCCACTTCAGTTATTTCATGAAAGCTCACTTACATTTCCGCAATAGGAATTGAAACGTCACGCCAAGTCCCTTACGGGACATGTAAATAGCACTGCGAACATAATATAATTTAGTTATAGATATAAATAATTATATGTATGTATGTTGTATCGATAAAAGACTTTTATTGAAATTGTTGGCCTTTATACACAAGCCTTCAATATATCTCGACATAGCTTAGTCGTTTTTGTATTTATGTTTGTACAACTTTACGTTAGATTTTCAAATAACAAATATTAATTTCGGACTATATTGAGGTACTCAACAGTTCTCATCGAAGTTAGCGGCGGCAGCCACGTGTGGCAGCTGCGTACTCGCTTACTAATATAGTACATAAATATAATAATAATATAATACATAAACATAATAATAATGTATAAATATAATATAATAATGATTATAATATCTTGAGACATTTGCACAAATGACCACCTGATCCCAAACCAAGCATGAAGAGAGTTTGCGATAGGGTAACCAGACGGCTGATAAATTGCATATATACAAACATGTAAATATATACTTATACAACTATTTTTACACTCAGACACAGACCAAATAATTGTGTTCATCGCACAAATACTTATTCTGGGTGGAAATCTAACTCACGACCCCAGACGCAACACACAGGTTTACTAACCAACAGGCAATTGAAAAGCTCAGCTTGATTTAAATTGACAACCTCGCCGTACCAACAAATATGAACATAAATAAGTGTTACAATAAACACGTAAATTTATTAGTTAATCCTACGCACTGATTATAAGGGTCGCTCTACGAAATGGTTTACCTACGGCAAAAAAGACCCGAATATTAGGGTTGACAAATAATTATTTCTCGGTAAGGTTTTGTTTGTCTTGCAAAAAAAAAGTATCAAATCATTTCATTGATTACGTACGGTTTTTTCTTTTTATGTTTTTATTTGTGTAATTAGCAATCGAGAATAATCGCACTGTTGGTACTATTTAGATATGTGTAGCCTAAACGCTGGTTAATATCTGGCAAAGACACAATAATATGTCAAAGCTGTCAATAATAAGCGTAATTCAAAAGGCTTTGGGCGCAATTCAAAACGCTTTGTGTTGCAGAAATATGAACAGACGTAGTATTTAAAGTCGGACTTAACACATACATATTCTGCTACTACTAGACTGTTATTTGGAACTTAATTACGTAATTAAGTTTCTATATTGTGGTAATGAACATTCCTTGAGTGCTCCAGGTGGTTAAATATACGTAATTTTGTAAAAAGAAAACCGACTCATACATCCAGCTGCCAATTTTGTATTAAGCCACTTTAGCATTAAATACGTGTATTTTTTTAATACACGTTATTACTAAGCAATAATCATCATCATTACGTATTTTATTTTACTATGACAAAAATTATGTACTGTTATTGCTTAAAATAAAGTAGCTATATTTTTTAATGTAAAACTGTTTGTGGGAAAATACAGTTTTCTTATAACATAGTATTATCAAATACAAATATTATTCATAGTGATAATGGTGACAACCCTAGGTGGAGGCGTTTAATTTTCTGTCGTGTCTCGTTGTCGGCGACTTAATTGGGTAATCATTGCAGCTTCCCTAGGTTTTCCGACATCAGTATTCACTAGTATTGCCTTTGTGTTGCTTAAATGTTTACTTAAATGCTGACTTCTTTACTTTTTTTTCTGCCTGGAAGATGTACTAGGAACATACAAGACTTCTTTATTTAACAGGGGCCATGAAAAATTTTGTAT
This sequence comes from Parelbella ahira ahira, assembly GCA_018244795.1. Classification (NCBI taxonomy): domain Eukaryota; kingdom Metazoa; phylum Arthropoda; class Insecta; order Lepidoptera; family Hesperiidae; genus Parelbella; species Parelbella ahira. The sequence goes on along the minus strand of DWME01006616.1, from coordinate 5,789 downwards.
TTACATACATTCTTTAATATTTTTTTAATGGTTTCTGTTACTTTATATAAACGGATGTAACCCTATCTTTGTTAACTTTTCGATATTCGACTACAGGAACTATTGATTTTTTTTTAATTATTTTAATAGATTTATTTATTTAAAAAATTAGAAAAAATGAAATATAATTTGTACTCTAATACTCTATTAGTATTTAGTGATTTTCACATTTAAAACATTACAATTCAGTAGGTACATTCATTATAATTTGTATACCAGAGCTTCAAATTCTTGTCAGACACCGTTTTTTTACTAATATAAGCTTATTATTAAACCGAAATATATCAATGGAAGTGAAACGTATAATACTGACCATTTTGTCAATTTCCCTACGCCGCATGCAAATTGTCAACCTGTTCTTAGCTAACATGGGAGACTATGAACTACTGTTTTTAGGACAATTTCCATCTCTAAATGCCGAGTTATGGATACATTTATAAAAAATTACGTCATTAATACTCATGATTTACTGATTATTCAGTAGAATAACTTAGACTTTTAGAAGGCGCCAAGTCGTGTTACTTGTCTTAATTGACGCGCCATCTCCAACGAACAGATTTACTCGCGAATTGATGATTCCTTTTCCACCATTAATCAATGCTTGATATATAAAATAATACAAGTATTCCGAGCCATTGCTACAATATTTCATTATCGCTCTTACAAATCATTATTTTTATTTAATGGACCGTTCTTTCCGTTTATCATCTAAATATAAACCAAGAAAGCTTAATGGAAATTACTAATAGCTGAAAGTCCAACCGTTTGAAGTGTATTTTGTTGGTGAAATGAAACATCACTTTGATCTTTGCGGAAACGCACATAATGTTCTACCAGTCCTATTGGCATACTGAAGTCCTATTGTCAATCAATACCAACTTTGCATTTGTGTTACTTGCCAACCGGTAACGTGGAATTATTGATTTTTTATTTTATGCAGGTGTAGGTGAAGACAGCTTGGCATAACTTATTCATAAGTATTAAAGCGATATGTCAGTTTAATATTCATATTGAAGATTGCTCAACTCAACACAATTATGTAGGTATCACTGACGTCACGATATACATATTTTGCATATTTATTACTCTTTCTTCCATAATTAACACTTAGCACTCAGTCATCTACCTATGGCAAAGGACTTGGCGTGGTGATATAAAAAAACGTCGATGTTTTCGACAGTGATGGTTACATCCAGTCACCTCAGCGACAATAGAACCTTGAACGCATAATGCAACGCCAGTACTGACACAGTAACCGCTATGCCCATGTAATCTACCATTAATACGCGTATCCTATTCTCATTACAGAAGAAGTACATTTCCCTGTTCAAATTCGTAAGAAACCTTTTAGTACTAGACGAGGCCATTACTTAGCGACCGTAAAGAGCTTCAGCGTCAGAAAATGGCGGCAAAAAACGTAAGCAACACCTAATTTCAATCCATCATGGCCAATGTAATCAGTTGTAGTGTTTTGAGTTTGGAAGACTGGATATCGAAAAACTGATACTGTATTAGTTTAGCGATTATCCTATCCTAAAGTGTTCTGAACTACAACAGCCACATATTAGGCATACGTACAGTTAATACCTGTGAATGCCATTCGCGAAATGCATACTGAACGGAAGGAAAAAGCAAGTTCAAAAGCTTACACAATAAAATTGTAAACAAACAAGAGGATAAATTGTATGGTAAATAAACTTAAAAGGTATTATAACTATCGTGATATCACTTCATAATTTTCAAAAGAAATATGTTTAAAACTTAGTTAATGGTATGAAAATGTCTGAGCGTGGGAGAATTTCGTTAAAAGTAGAACACAAAGGCGAGGCGTGCGGTGACCATAACTTGTGCGATAAAGTGGAATAATAAATATGTTTCTATTTTCACGGCTATTTAAACGTGGAAAGTCTAAATTACGTTCTCAAAGTAGACGTTGTACATTTTTTTGTTAAACTGCGGACATGCCATAATTCCGTACAGTTATAATTCGTTTATGTTTAAAAAATGTTCTAAAAGAAGAAATACTTAAAAAACAAGCGCATCAAGGAGATAGACATGTTTTACCTCGTAAGTGAAATAACATTTAAATATAATAATAATATTAAAATATAAAACTACATACCATCCTGTACGCTACTTAAACCGAAAAAATGTATAAAATTCAATGCTTACGCTGTTTTAGGAAAATTTATTACTGCAAGAAGAATATAGCGATTCGTCCGATACAAGGACACATCTAAAAAAACAAGCGGCTGATTTATTCGAGTTCTGTAATTGCTTACAAAATGTCTAGGACCTAAACAGGGATGGATTTATTTTTTCTCCGCGTTCAATTGTACACAAGTTTACTTCCTGAGGGATTTGTTCTGGAATTGCAACACTGTTACTTAAGAGTTTTGCGTTCCATGCCGTTCAAATATTTCTTCTAAAGAAAAAATGTTTGTAATTATTATTAAATTTTTTATACCTTGTATTATTGACGTGTTTGTACTTTGTATTATTGAACTTTTTCATTATCATTGAAATGTTTGTACTTTATATTTCATTATCCGTTTATTAGAAATATTTATAAGTAGGTACATTTGCTGAGAAAAAGTCATTGCAAGCTGGAATAAACTAAGCATGATATTTTTTTCTAGGCACGCCACTGATGTATGATAACTTCTAATTCAATTAAAAAATTATCACCATTATTATATTATATAGCTTTTATATTTTAGTTCCACGGTGAATACACATAAGTAAAATGCTTTTCATTACCGATTACTTTATACTTCATACTCGAATGTTCAATATCATTCTAATTCAAAAATAATTCGAATTCAAAAGAGGCCATTCTACGAAGTATTTTATCTATTAGATGTGTTAAAAGCTAAGTGATAAAAAACAATGCTGTTCTTAGAAAGAAGAACGTAATGGAGAAATAAATGAAACGCTGTTAAAGTACATTCTAGTACTGTTGCCGTCAAACGAAGGAATAAACTGGGAACCATTCGGCGCAACAGCCACCGCTAGTTTATCACGCTTAGAGTCCCAGGATCAATTCCCGGCGGGTGGCTATCTGAATGATGAATTTAGCTATCTGTAGTGGCTATGACTTTTGTGTGGTTATTTTAATGTGTGGATGCATGTGTCTATGATATAGGGAATACTTAGAAGTAGTGCTGTACTCTCAAGACATTAATATACAATTTCTTTTGCTAGTTAGTGTATATTTTGAAAATATTAATTCGCTATGCTGTCATATAGCTTAAATAAAGCAAACTACTGAATGAAAGATATATTCAGCTAATCGATCAATATTAAAATAATGGCAATAAGCTCACCACCTAACGTATTCCATAGGACATAAACGTAACTGTTGAAATTTGGGAGAGTACTACACTTCTCTGCCTTTCCCTGTGGGGATTATAGGGGTGATGTTAAGTTCTTTTTTAATTGTAAGAATAACGATCCGATCTTCGTGAATTAAAATGAAATCTGAATGGAAATTAAGCTCTAATTAAAAGTGAAACACTAGTTCAATGTGGAATCACAGCACCTGAAAGTTCTGCTAAGTCAAAACACATAACTGGCCGTTTGCGAACTTTTAATGAAGCAAAGTTACAGAGTATATTCGTGAGGTGATTGAAAAAAAACACAAATAAAATTTCCATTACAATGTTAAAAGGTAAGTATTTTTTACGAAGCCCGCATTCGTATGACGAATATAAAGCTTCACGAAACAAATGTACTTTGATCCGCTGTATAGGACTATTTTCAATTACCCCAAGACGCACTCGTGCCATCTATATTCCTTTCAAATCCGTCTCTAGCTAGAGCTCAATATTACGCTTATTTCCGGAGCCTATTGTGGTATGGAATCTCTCATTTCCACATTTCTATGCTTTTTCATTCCTTGAGCTCAGAAACAAATTGATTTAATTTTGAGCGCGAAAATTCATTTATATCGCGTCACATTTATTCCCTTTATTCAAAAGAGTTAATTTGTAACAAAAAGCATTTTAAATATAAAGTGTCGCAATGAGACGTGCTTATTTATTTTATATAAATTTCTACTTATTTTGTCATATTGTTTCGAGTAGCTTAGGGCAAAGTTTTGGAAATAGCAGCATCGTGTCGTGAAATGTTAATTATTTTTAAAGTTCTTCACTTAATATTATCCAACATTAATATTTATAATCTTCATAAATTATCATTAATTATTAATAATATTCATTACTTTTACGCTATTTAGTGTTTATAGTGTCCTATCGCTATTCATAGTGAGCCCAATAGTAACAATGACTCATCAGTATACATTTCGTTTTTTATTCCTACATTTCAGTGATAGAACACTTTTATACACGTTACGTGTATGAAAGTATTTAGTAAAATATTGTGTGCCGACAAATTACAGACCTCAATAAAATGTGATCCAAATATATCACGATCGTTTGATTGTGAATAAAAAAATATGCACGGTAACATGTTAAAATATATCAATTCGTTTTTTATTGGACTTTAGGAAGTTTCGCCATCAAGTCTTTTTACGGTACTACTGTTGGACACGGGTCGTCTGTCAAAATTCTGACTTGAACCTCTTTCTTTCAGTTATACCCATTTAAAAGTGAGTCTAACTTAAAAGTTCGGTTAGTAGGAAAAACTTGCCAAATCACACATCGAACAACAAACAACATAACAAATTTTCTCTTAAACGTGACGTTACGTAACATCCCGCCTTTAACCCTCGAATAGATAGGCAGATGTGTGTAGTACACTCCAATGTTTTACCCGTTACGCTTAAGTCCCTCCATGGAATAGGTGAGGAGTCAATTGCCACACACCACGCACTAGATCCGGGATTAAAATCCAGGGCAGGGGATTAGATCAGCAGTCAGGTTTACAACCCCTCGACCAATGAGGCAATCTACTCCTTTTCATCGACAAAGTCGCTGTCGGAATATTTATCCTGCAACTTTTTCTAACAAACTTGGCCCTTTTACCATTTATGTTTTTAGAGGCAAAACAATTTGACAAAAATATGAATGTACATACGGAACACGACCTATTTCAGTACTATAGTGCTTCGAGGTCAGACTAATTATGAGTCCACAGACAATATCATACGAGTATGTGTGTGGATAAGTAGTGATGAATGTGGTAGAAACACGTAAAGTAATGATAGTTATATTGATCATTCAATGCAACCTACCTATTAAATATGTTAGGGTCCTGGACTAATTGTATTAAATTGTATTATAATAACCGTAAAACTAATATTTAACATAAGGTGCACGTATCTAAAAAATATTTTTATGACGCAAAAAGATTTTTTAGATTCTAACACATATTTTAATTCTCTCTCAGAAGTAATTTTCAATTCTGAAGCTATTTCTAAGGCATTATTCAATTCTTCAGTATGCGTAGTAGCAAAGAATGCAATAAAAGGCTCTTAAGCGAATGCCGATGATAGGCTGGATAATAAAGCAGAGATAGACTAAAGATCTTGTAGAAGTAGGACGTCGTTTAGAGTTACGAGTACACGGCTTAAAGATTATAATTTTGGTACACTAAAGGCAAAATAACATTACTTTTAATAAAGAGTAACGCCTAATTAGCAACTGAATTATTAAAGCATACTAGCAATTAAAGTCAGTATTAATATTACAAACATACATACATATCTTCACGCCAGGTCCCTTACGGAGTAGGCAGAGAGCACGGAGTGCCAAATATCCCTATCCTTACATACCTGGCGTGCTTCTTCC
>DWME01006615.1:0-13457 GCA_018244795.1 Parelbella ahira ahira | reverse complement strand
TAGGACCTGCTTACTATCTTTAAGTATTCATGTTAAATACTTAAGATTTAATGATGTAGAACATATGCGTAAGCGATGCACGCCCAGCAGTGGGATTCAAAAAGGTTCGTAGTCGTGGTGATAGAATTTCACGGCAATGCATATTCGTCGCATTCACATCAATGTAAGAAACGTCCGACTATAAAAACGGTTCCGTCAGTTTTCATCGAGTAGGTACATTTAAGAGAATGCACTAAAATATGCGAAGTATAGGTACGTGTTTATCGTCATCATTATCAACTTGTTGTCGTCCATCGCTGGACATAGGCCTCTCCGATAGCGCACCGTTGAGTTCGACCCATATTTGGTGTATACATATGGTTTTATTTTCGTCCCAGACAAGGCGAAAGTATAGGCTTGCTGCGACAAAATGTAGCCGCAAACGAAATATCTTACATGTGAGCAACAGTTTCTCCGTAAATATAGCAACGAGTAATTACCTAAAGCAAAGCGAACCCACCCGTTGTTAGACACCTTTACATCGGAGCAGAACTAGTCCGCGCACCCGAGCGGCGCTGCGTCAGAGGGCGCCGGCAGCGCCGCGTGATGCTTAGTTGCGACCGGTTTATTTAGCGACGCCATTTTGATAGATCTTTTTTTGTGTACAGAAATGTATCAAAGGCTCAGTGAGGGTACGCGTGCTATACGAAGGCCGGATTGCTGCACCTGGCGCGTCTGCGGATCCACATTGTTGTGATATGTCGAGCGTACGCGTTTATGTACATAGAGCTCTATGTGTTCCTGTCGATTAAGTGGAATTTATTATCGTGTTCTAGCTGACCCGTTGGCTTAATGGTTAGTGATGCTGCCGAGTCCCTCGTAGGTTCGATTGCCAAACTGGATAGACGGTCGTGTAACGAGTGCAGATACATATTTATTCTGTCTAGATGTAGAATAAAATATTAATCTACCTGTGTACCTACATATAAATATAGTTTTATCTTGTGCTCAGTCGCCACAGCACAGGCTCTGCTTAGTTTGAAGTCAGGTGGCCGTGTGTGCGGGAGTGAAGAGTAATGAAATAACGATACAACTACAGTAATACATATGTTCACCTATAAAGTATATAACAAAATACGAGAAGCAAAAACTTGACACCCCTTTTTACAAAAGTTGCGCGGACGGAGAAGTATGAAATTTGGCACACTAGTCTATATAGAGAAGGAGTGGAGAATGCTAAAATGTACGAGTATATGTAATATATACTACAAATACCTTAAATAGAATTAAATAAACTATTTACACTCACATTGTCAATGTCAGACATGAAACGGATGGTTGTCAATAAATAGCACAGAGGAAAGATTTACATAAATGTAGTCTTTGATATTAGAACCTAGACAACGCTCAAACTGGTTTTTTTATGATTTACGATCGAAGTTCGATCGCTACTGGGCCACTAGTTTCTGTAAAAGTTTCATTACTCTAGTGACGTCTGACGTCAAAGTCTATGTTACGCGTTTAGGATGGATTTATCATACAGGTAACCCTCTTATAACACGGTAGTTAGGTTCCTAGAAAATGCTGTGTTGTGTGAAACCGTGTTGTATGAGCAGTTAATATTTTTCTATCTTAATTAGTCTGAGCACAAGGGTTTTTGCAGTTTTCTTATTGTGTTATAGCGAAACCGTGTTTGCCGTCGATGTCGTCTTGTAAGAGGATTTCCGCAATTTACGAATCGTGTTATAGCGAAACCCTATTATAGGGTGCCGTGTTATAGGAGGGTTACCTGCATTTGTCTAATCGCTACAGATTCATTTATGCATTGTAATCTGGAAGGGCTAGGTAGATATTATTTACTTTTGATCGTGTAGATAAAGAATATGTGATTGAAATATATGTTATTTGATAATAATATATAATGATTATTTATTGTATCGTTACGCCAGTCTTTTACGGACTAGGTAAAGGATACCAAATCTTTGATGCACGTTGGTGTCGAAGACTCGTGACTGCCTCATCAGCCTGGGTCTTATCAGGACATCATCTGAGCTATTTAGTGGAGATAGGGGAGTCTTGGTCTCCGTCTGATACTTTAAGTTTCGATACGTAGCATTTTACACAATTAGCGATATTAGAAAAAAAGAGTCTTATTACAGCTGTTTTTTTTGTTTCTTTAAATAAAATAAGATCAGAAAAGCCATTTGAAAACATATTTCTGTGCAAGAATTTATTAAGTCCGTTATGATAGGCACGTTAGTGTATCGCAGAATATGGCCAGAGCAGGCCGCGATGTATTGCGTGGCGTGGAGCGCTCGGCCATCTAGTGCACGACGTGGAAGCAGTAAATCTGAACAACGTCAGTTTGCGCAGCATCGCGTGCGTGAGCCGGCTGCGACGCTGTGGTCCTCGTGTACGCTAATGTTGATACGTGTCACCCACCGACCGCCCACGGAGCGTATGTGCTCTGCACTTCTTTACCTACCTGCTGTAATATACTACGACTGAATCCTCGATCACTGCTTTAGTACGCTGCTAACTCGCTTCACCTTTATATGTAACATTTAAAAGGAATCGTCGAAAGTATTAACCGCAAGAATAAAAGCGTTCACATTTTTAACGATCGCCGTTAAAACGAGTAACCTAAACGTACAGCCTGCCTTTCATTTTGTGGCTGCGCACGGAATGAATTTACAACTTCATCGAGAACACATAAAATGAAGACGTGAGCTGGCTTGTGCTACGAGATAGCACTTATGCAATAATAAAAAAGCCATCACCGAAAAACCTTTAAGGTGGCATTCACGTCCTTTATCAGGCGCACGCAATTCTCGTGCTACTCTGTGGAATAAGGCTCACGGGACGTTCGCTTTATTTACTGAACTAAGAACATCAGGTATTATCCGCCTTACAGCATTATACTTCACATGTTACATAAATATGTATATTCGGATAATAACACGATTAACAAATACAAGTATGTATTTTAACAAGAGCACAACATAATCTGTAAGAGGAAGTGACGAGTTCAGCGATGACGTTCTAAGAATCATGAAGGCGAGCGGAGGTCGGGGCGCGAGACAAGCACTGGGTGCCTTTGTCCGCGAGGCATCAATGTCGCCCTCGACGCGCGGCATAATGCGGAAACAATGCGAACCACATTCGTGCAGTGAACGGCGTGTTCCTGCGATGGCCAACGTTTGCGCTCATAAAGTGTCATTATGGTAACAGTACCTCATTGTTGTTTTTGGGCAGGCCGCGTCTCCTCTCGCTGAGATCGCCGCGCGCCGCCGCGTCACGGCGAGTTATAACCGAAATGGGTTACGAGCGACTCTTGCGAAACTTTTACGGGCGGACGTCTCCGACGAAATCTCGTTTCTTTTAATGGCCTTCGAATTTTAAGGGCCAAAGAAAAGTAAATCACGTTGACGTGTCTTGAACTTAAACTTGTGATTTGATGTGGATTCCCATAACTCACATTTCGATCTGTTCTGCGTGTACGCCGATAGCTTCAAACGAATGGATTTTCAATCACAGGAAAATAAAATATGTACACTTACATACAATTATTATGGCGCTCTTTTAAAAATAGTACCTAGACATTGTTCTGTTAAAACGTTGCGCAATACTTTGATTTATTATAATATGAATATGTGTAATGTTCCTAATATTATCGTTTTCATCGTGGATTCATGTGCCTATAGCTGTGAAATAAACGGTAAAGGTTGTAAAATGATAATGACGTGTGAATCGATTAGTTAATACCTGAACGGGCAACGAGCGGTACTGCATAGCGTGCGGTTGCGTCGGAGCGCGGCACAGGCGACGGCGGGCAGCCACGCGTGTGCCGTGTGGAAGAAATTATAGGTAGACATAAAAGAGGCACAAAGAGCCTGCGCCATCGCAATATCCTGGCTTTGTCCATGAGGCTGTAATCTTGGGCTTGGCAGTTTTAAATATTCATGATGTCAATATATTGCTTAACAGGCTTTGACAAGAAAATGACTACCCTGGATCGTGGCTGGCTATTTAATTTACATACTCGTAAAGTCCAACTTTGTATCATTGCCAAATTAATTTTGCTTTAATCTTCCGCAGAATATCTACTTTGTTCTTCTTTCGCATCTATGTATATGTACACTGCCGGCCAAAAGTTTGAGACTACGTGTAAAAATCTTTGTCACCAACAAAATATTTCAAAAATATCAATGAGGAAGTATTAATTTGAACACCTGCGTATTCTATTATTATTAAAGAATTTCTAAGAATATTTTTTTGTATTATTTAACTTAACGTCCTATAAAGATCTATTGTTCCAAAACATCAGTGAGTGCCAAAGAGGGACTGGATGGTTGGCCATTGTAATATTTTTATAAGCTGCTCATTATTAATTATTTTGCTTTTGTTCCGGGTTAACCGAAATTCCGAAATATTTTAGCGTCTTAAAACATATTTATTGCTGGAGTTTTCATGGAGTTAATATTTTTCTACCTTATATAATCTGAGCTCGCCGTTATTACACTGAGGACATCTTTAAATGGGAAAAGTGCGCGAAATTTATAATGAAACTCGTGCTGTTATAGTTGCTTTACACAACGAAGCCAAATCTGAACGTGTGATTGTCACTCAAATTAAGCTGTCGAAGACTTGTGTTCATAACACAATAAACCGATAGAAGGAGACTGGATGTAATCAAGGTCGTCCGCGATCGGGAAGGCCGAGATCTACCACTTCTCGCAATGGTCATTTTATCGCAGGTACCAGCAAGCCGATTAGAAGCCTAACAGCACCAGAAATCCGCGCAGAAGCGAACAAATCCGGATCTAAACCTGTGTCATTGACTGCAGTAAAAAGACGATTGAGAACTGCTAAGATATTTGGACACGTAGCTGTTTGAAAACCAATACTAAGACCATAAAACAAGAAGAAACGGGTGCAGCGCGCCCTTACCAATCGAGATTGGACTGAAGAAAACGTTAAAAAAGATCTTTGGACAGATGAATCTAAATTTAAAACATTTGGATCAAAACGACGAATTTTTGTTAGAGGGAAAAATTATGGTACGCTGTGTGGTGCGAACAGTCAAGCACTCTAGTGGTTCCATTATGGTCTAGGGATGTTTCTCGAGCCATGGAACCAGCGATTTGGTACGAGTCGAAGGAATTATGAAAAAGGAGCAGTATGAAGGAATACTTTAGCATAATGCCGTTCCGTCTGGTTTAAGATTATTTGGAAATGGATTGTTTTCCAACAAGATAATGATCCATAACATAGTTCAAAATAAGGGTTTTTTAGAACATAAAGAAACAAAAGGAGTGTTAAAAAAATGGTGTGTGCCCCCACAGAGCCCGGATCTTAATGCAATTGAGCTTTTGTAGGAAGAGTTTGAGACAAATGTGCGCAGTTATTGTCCCTCTTCGAAAGAAGACATGTTCAATGAAGACATGTGGAATGTTCTACAAGAAAGCTGGAACAATATTTCACGTGATACAATTGACAAACTGATGACTCGTATGCCGAAACGAGTGAAAAAAGTAATCAAATACATGTGAGAGTTTTTTCACGAAAAATCTATTTAACGTATATGGTTTATATTTTTTTATTTTTTTTTTTTATTTTTCTTGAAGTACTATGTATATTATAAGGTATTTCAATTAATAATTAAATCTGTTGCTTTGTATTTTGAGTTTTATTTCATTATCATTCTTTGGTGTAGGTGGTGTCAAACTTTTGGTCGGCACGTATCTGATACAATATTTGTTTTATAAAATGGTTTCGGGTCAATGTGACAATTAATTCAATGACCACCTTTTAATGCGTTCTGATCCTCTATGACTTTATAATAATTTAATTATGTATTAGGATTTCAGTGCACGAGTAACAAATCTTGGCACACGGCTTTTTATAAAAGATATGCGTTGGGAGATCAAAAGTGGGAGATCAAAAGTCTCAACGGTGAATAATAGAAGGATGATGATGATGATAAGTAATAGGTAACTAGGAAACTACATAAAAAGGATACGGTGCGGTTCCTCGCCTGTTGCACTCTCGGCGAGAGATTTTTGTTCAGAAGGAATATACAACATAGACCGTTATTACATAATGAGCACATATTTTTTCTGGAGACGTTAAGTGGTGTAGTAAATTGTTTTAAAATTCAAGCTAGCGCGGCGGCACACCGACAGGGCTGCTACTGTAAACCCACGATGATGAATAAATCAAACAGAACACATATTTAGGTAAAAATATATTTCACATCACTGCCTTGTTGGTCGAGTGGTTGCAAAGCGCGACTGCTAACCGAGAGGTCTAAAATTCGAATTCGTGTCGAGCAGTTTTGGATGTTCTAACTTAGATTTCCTAAATTAGACGTTCTAACTTAAACATTCTAGTAGAAATTTCTAGTAATGGCTCAGAGCCTGGATCTGTTTACGAGTCATACAATAGGCTCACCACCTTCTCCATGGTACGTCAAACATAACTGGTGAAACGTGGGAACATACTACACTCCTTTTTCTACCCCTTCTGGGATTACATGCGTGATGTTATGTTATATATTATACCTACCTATGCTTATATACGTCGTTACCTAATTATCCCCTTGGATTGTTTTTGTCTAGTACCTCTTCTTAAGTTATAAGTCAAAATAAAGATATTGTGTACTTGAGTATTCACCCATAATTACCTCTTTGTCACATTGCACACACATTTATTCATGTGTAAAGAATCCTTTTCAAATATATATATATATATGTACCTATGTATATTAGATAATTTCGTCCATTTGCTTAACATATTACTTTATTATGAGCAAAAAACAAGAATCTGCTTATTACTAAAATGCTATAAATAAGAGTGAAGTAAAGCAAAGGTAATGATATGGTAATGTTATTTTGATCCGGAGCGCGTGTGAGCCGCGCCAGGAGCCGACGACAAACGACGTAACGAACAATTACATAACACCGTCGTTTGTCATTGACCGCATTCGATTTCCCGAATAAGGGTTTTTGTTTCACTTATTGTTACAGAGTCGTTTATCGATGCCAAACTTGTGCAAAAATCGTATTCTACGGTGTCCTATGTCTGCCCTGTTGCGTCAGAATATCTGTCGTATTGCATAAAACATTATGTACAATTATGCAATTATATATTATTAAGGAAACAATATCGGACAAACATCGAGCGTCATGCATTCTTGTGTCTATATCGCAATAGTTGGGTAAACATTATTTTGTACCTACTACTTTTAAACGTAAACTGAACAATGTAATTTGACTCGAAAATAATTAGGTACCTATTTGTTGTTAGTCTAGTGCTTGCCAGCGCGGCTGCTGATCAAGAGGTGCTGGGTTTCATCACCGGATCAGCTTTGTATTGGATTTTTGTAATTTAAAATTCCTAGTTAATTGTAACATGGAGTCTGGATCTGTGTCCGATGTATGGCAATGAGCTCGCCTGGAGATGGAGCAAGGATTTCACGATGGGGCCTATAACTTAGCTTGTGAATCGTGGCAGTGCTCTACACTCCTCGACCTAATCTTTCGGAAAAAAATGTGACGTTATTGTTACGTTATGTTAATATTTATAAAACAGTCTCTGTTTAGGCTAAAATTGTGAGACAAATAACCTAATTTGAAAATAACAAGCACTCCTAATACTAATATTTAACCGTGAAAGCAAATGACGAAGTATCAAAACAAGTTTCGTGCGAGGCACTTTCTTCGATCTGCTTAAACTAATCAAAGGTTATAAGTATTGTAATTGTGCTATTGTTCGTGAGTCATAAAACAATGATTATTGAAATTCATTATGAAGATGTCAGCCGATGATCAAAGTTTAATATGAGACGTACGCTTGAATAAGCAAATATAATGGCCTTAATGATATGGAAGACAATGGGCTGTGCTGGGCGCGACCGAAAGGCACATGCGCGTCGCCACTTGACTGGAGCTCGCCTCGCTCCGGTACACTCCGCGTTGGAGTCTTTTGTTATTCTTTCGTTCCTCAAACTTACTCCTTGGTCACGCAATTTGCTTAGTGACTATTATTATGATGTACGTATTGTATAAAGTGAATAGGCTGACGATAATGTCAATATATTGGCTCTAACATACACAAAGCCTATAGTTTTAGCTCAATATATATAGTTTCTTACACTGCAATATAAAGAACATTATCAACATAATCTTGATCAACATAATCTTGTTGTTCGGTAGACTTCATACGTCATCAAAAACATTGTAAAAATTACTAAGGTGCGTTTTTCCTCATGATATTTTCGTTTACATTTTTTTTCCTGCCGTTTTTTATATTGCATTAAGTGGTTTTAGTCACCAAAACGCAAATAATTAATACTTAGGTATATTATTTTAGAGGTACGCGCTAGGTCTTCGACCCCAGAACCCCAAAGCCGACACAGAAAACCAGACTATTAAACATGACTGCTACTATTGTCTAAACCATGTCGAATATACATATGTATTTATCATGATCCACGGCACAGTCTAAAACAAACCAACTATCAATTTATCTTGCATGGACGTCATACTAATAATTTTTTAAAAGGGCAAGAACCGATTTATAGAGCTCTCATGTGACAATTTGATTCCAATATATAAATATCTAACAATGTTCAGTTAATAACATAGCGTTTAGAGTATAGAAATGGGAACAGGTTGTCCCGCGGGCGCGTGTTGAATGGAGGTGTAATCAGTGCTATTGAGCGACTCGTCACCTGCGGAACTCGTTGCTATTGTGAGCGACCGTCGCTGGGCTCGCACCCGCGGCAACGTGGCGGAGCAGGCTGAGACGTGGCAACTGGCAGGACACAGGGGTACGACGTAGCAAATGCTTAAATATTAGTATTACGAAATATAACTTTAATTTTAGTATATGAAGCACCAGTAGATTTAAATATTAGGCTTAAAAGTGACTTACTCCGGTTAAATGTTTATAGCACTGAGTAATGTTATGACTAAAATACATGTAATTTGTGTAACTTATCATTGTCATTTAAAGAAAACAAAAATTCTTATTAATTAATTGTACATAATGTTTTACACTCGATAGTCTCACACTAGCATTTTGTCTTTACTGCTATTAATACGAACAAAGAATGTCATGAAACGGCGGATTCGTTAGAATCAGTTCTGATTTTCAAAAACTACTATTTTTATTAATATTATCACTTTCTTTAAAAATTTAACACCCGGTGTTCTAAAAAAATATTTATATATAAATCAATAGTAGATACATTACTAACCGAAATAGCACAAAATAACTGCCTCGTTGGTCCAGTGTTTGCAAGCGCGACTGTCGATCGGGAGGTCCTGGATTCAAATCCCGGGTCGGGTGCTATTACATTTCTCTAATTTAGAATTTCTAGTAGTGACTCGAAGTCTAGAATTGTGCCCGGTGTATGGCAATAGGCATATCACCTATTCCATGGGATTTAAACGTAACTGGTGAAACGTGAGAGTGTACTACACTCCTCTACTACCCCTTCGGGGATTACAGACATGATGTTACATAGCACAAAATATTGAGTCGCCACCTCCCATGGCCACCCTACAGTGAGTTGGGAGTCGCTCCGGGCCGCGTAGGGCCTCACCATTCAATCCGTGAAAACCGAACGCATTGGACAATGCCAGAGCTGGCATTGTGGAGCGACCGGTTGTCGTCGCTGATAGAGCTAACTGCCTTCTACTAATAACTAGTAACTCAGTGCAATTTTATACTTAATAGTAGCTTGATTTATATTGAAAGTAATACATATATTAAAAACAGCTATGAAATTAGAAGGAGCATGGCGGGTCTATAAGAAGAGAAATGTTTCGCACTGGGCTTTAGTTCTGCCTAGTCCTTAAGGGACCTGAAATGACATCTCAGGGATATATTCTCATAAAGTAAGCAGTGGACGCGCTATGAAAATCAGCCCGCTCGTAAGCTAGATATACCTACATACGTAGCTTACAAGCACGAACAGTAATAATAATATAGTGTACAAGCATGTATAAACACGCACTGACGCAAATATTTTTACAGTTACTAATACTTCTAAAGCGAAATACTTTGATCAATATTTGACAACGAAAAATGTACAGTGGACACGCTGTAAAA
The DNA here is from genome assembly GCA_018244795.1 of Parelbella ahira ahira. Classification (NCBI taxonomy): domain Eukaryota; kingdom Metazoa; phylum Arthropoda; class Insecta; order Lepidoptera; family Hesperiidae; genus Parelbella; species Parelbella ahira. The sequence continues at coordinate 3,359 of DWME01006615.1, read as the reverse complement.
GCATTACGTTGCTGATCATTGGTGATTTTATGTTCATCTAATCCTTTAATCGTCATACTTGTACGGACTGTAAACAAATGTTTAAAGCCTAATCAACTGAACGGTATTATTTATTCCAAATAAAATTGAAGATATTCTTTAAATTGACTATTTTTTTGACCTAACCAAAATAAAACAAGCGCTAAATATTAAGTGAAGCTTACTACAACATATCGCTGAAAACGCATTTACATCGGTTCAGTCGTTTCTAAGATTATCGTGCTTAAACAAAGAGACAAACTGACGAACAGACAAACAAAGAAAAATTGTAATAATCGTAGTTTTCGATTTTATTGTTTTATTATTAGTAAGTATAGAATATATACAGAAAAATTATGTAAAATATCATACAAAAACGAATATTTTCTAAACATAAGATAGTAACCAAGGCTACTAACAGGGCAAAGTGCTGTCGTGATGTATTCAAAAATATATGAGCTATTCATCCTTACACACCGGACAGGAGTAGCGGCGCGACCGGAAACACTTGTTTGTTCGATCACAACCATAGTTCTGTTGAATAATATACTTGTATTTGAAAGGTGGCCCTCCAGACCCTCGCTCTACACGTGCAAGGAACGTAAACGGCTCGCCCCACGTCTCCGGACTCCTTTCAGTCTTATTGCGTCGTTGCTCTCAAGCCAGCTTTACAATTGTTCTGTGACGCAGTTCGTTCACATTAAACATTATTATGTCTTCCACTGCTATATGACTGGCTCACTATAGCTATAAGCCCCTGCTGGGTGGCGCAACCAGGGGAGGTCACGCAATGGACTTACAAGTTCCAAAAACTGCTGAATGAATGGAAGGGATACGAAATGTTAATGAGATTGAAAGCTAACATTACCACGCTGCCTATTAGAGATACGCATTAATGCCAGTGTGTTGAAGTGTTTCAGCTGTCCTTCAATAGGGTTCCATTGATGTTAGCTAATATTAACACCCGGGAACGTTCGCTTCAGTTGGTCTAATAGTAAAAAGTCATCAGCGTCTTCGACGGTCTTATCGTTCCACTGTTAAACACAGATCTATCAGAGTTAAAAGAGTAAATACCAAAGTCCGCCCTACTGGCCATACATATGTGTTACGGACTAATAGACCATCAAAGTTAAGGATAGTCTTATGAAAATTCCGTAAATAATAAGAACATTTTCTAAATAAGTCATTGGATGTTGTAAGCACCGCTTGGGTTAACAAATATTTTATCTGTCTGTCTGCTAAGTACAATGTAGGTCCCGGTCTCAATTAACACCCCGACAGATTTTGAATGAACAATTGAGTTACCTGTGTTCCTGTAGGTTGTCTGTTGAGGTATTTTAATGCGGGGCTATAAATATGAGGGGTCATTTAATTTAATTTATGGTTAAATTAATATGTTGCGCAGCTACACTGTGATAACATTGACAAAATTAGAGCAACTGTTTCTGGGTATCATACACATTGTAGTACCAATTCGTGTCCCACGTCGCGGCGTCCGTGTTCCAAATAGTTCACAGTAGTGCGCGGTTATTAATCAAACAATAGGCATTCCGTGAAACACAGTGTCGGCGAGATGCGCGATAAGGGTCCGGTAGCGGGGCGCCGCAGCCTATCCTCAGCGGGACTGACTCAGCCGAGGAGCGCTTTATGTTTATAGTTGAATGGTTTTGAATAATTGAACAAGTTATTTATAAATTTCCTCTTTAGAAGTGAATCGTGTGCGCGATCGTTGCCGGATGCCGCCACCCTCGGAAGGCATGCCTTTACAAAGGCATTTAGTCTATTTAAAGACATCCTGCTTAGTGCGGGGGCCCGAGACTTCTCGCACGTGCGTCAAGTGTCCTGCGACTGCCGACCTGTCAATTACTGTCACCCTCACCTATCTCTGCGCGGCCCGCGTCTGCTCTGATAAACTAAGTTTATGTCTAGTTTGCATCATTCCAAAGCCCGCTCATACAGCAACAAAGGCGACTGTCACCGAGCTCTGCACTGTTCTACATACCGTTGGGGTTTCAGTCAGTGTGACATATCAATGTATTCCGTTTACAATTTGTTACGCTAAAGGCAATTAAGAGATAATTATTTATTGAACTAAAAAAAGCCTCACAATGTAACGGTAAACGTATTCAATGATACAAAATATGGAAAAATCATATCGGAGCTGTATAGTACGTTTCCGTTCCGCTCAATCGAGTGAAGTATAGATCAAGAGTTCTAAAATTATCAGAAGATCACATCGAACAGTATAATGGAGTCGGAACAATGCGGCGCGATTATAAAGTGCAGTGGAGCGGAGATTATGGCGCTCACACGAGACAGGCGCGGGCGCGGCTGCCGCCAAGCGCGGAAGCTAATGGCTCGGACATACTTGGACATTCCGTAGCCCATGAGGCATCATCATACTACTCTTGCATATTGTCAATATCCGAGTTTATGACATATCAGCTGTATTTAAATAAACAGTGTAAGAGGCATGAAGCAAAGTGTTTATCCGGTATGTGTTTTCCCGAGAATGTCATAACACTCGAATATTTGTTCCGTTTTTTGATTCCCAAGTTATCTGTTGTACTATTTCATTTTATTAAAACGTGCAATGAAACTAAAGGAACCAAAATTATTTCCCCAATGTGTTCCCCTTTTCTTCTTCTGCTAATTTGAAAAAAATCTTATTTTTGAACAACGACAAGGTAAAGGAAGGTCAAGAACATGTGGTTCCGATAGTTTTTGAATTCGTGAGGGGAGCAGAGGTCGTTGCACCGCTTTCCGAAAGGGAGGGTTGTCACCGCGCGCCGCGAAATGTCGCCTTACGTGAGATGTAGAGCACAGGAGGGCTCGACATTCCGCCGGGGGATGCGCACGCGCAGGTGAGGGGTTATAAGGAGAGAGGATCGCGATAAATATAGCTCAGGTTGCTCTCAAACGGCAATGACATAAGCCGCCAATTAGAGCATTCGATATTATTCAACTACTTAATTACACGCTCGTTTTGATTTGCGCTCAATAATTTTGGGATTGGTTGCGTAAAATTTGCAATTACCGGTAACCTTGACGCTTGCAATCCGCGCGACGAACAAGCCGTTGACATTTTCCGAGGATGATTTAATAAACGGTGCTGATAGGTATGTGGTGTCTGTACTTATCAACAATTGACAGTTAATTGCAATATATGAAATAAACCATGACACCAGGTGCTGAGGGAGACTTTATCATCATCATCATTATCAGCTTACTCCCGTCCACTGCTGGACATAGGCCTCTTCAATGGCAAGCCATTAAGGTCTATTTTTAGCTCTTCGCATCCAACCACTGCCAGCCACTTTGCGTATATCGTCACTCCACCT
>DWME01006614.1:0-13458 GCA_018244795.1 Parelbella ahira ahira | reverse complement strand
CAAAACGATTGGATCATTCGAAAATTTTTATAATTACATTTCATATTAAATTATTTTTTTCCGAAATACGAATGGTAATATTTAAAGTTTTTTCATATATATTTATCAGTCTGCCTGAGAATCTGCTTTTTACATCTACTTTTACCGTGTAGTAATTGTTAAAATAACAATTTTTGTTTCATTCAGAAGGGGGTACACTATATTCAGCCCTGAGGCCTAGTAATGTCTCTTCAACGAACCTCAAATAGGTACCAAATGTCACCGACAATAATTCAGCAGTAACATGATTTCATTAACAATAATAATAATAATAATGTTATTAACACGGCAATATTAGCCATATAACGTACTTAATAACGCCGAATGTTAGCTGAAGCATTTGACATTAGCAGTGTCATTCTTATAGCAGCTTCGAGGTCAGTTGCAGACGTTCAAGGATGGTTGCGGCCACCTGTCCCTGTTGTATGTTTCTTGTCTCTTAGTTTTAAAACGTATATTTCAATACGTTTAATAGTTAAACATAGAACTTCAGAAAATCCTTAAACAATTTTAATAATAAATAAAATAATAACTAATGAAGGAAACATTTTAAAACATTCATTCATTTTTTTCTATCTCATTCGTGATTTTGAAATAAATTAATTTCATAGACACGAAAAGAATATATTTTTTTATGCTGACTTGTTTTAACTAGGTATTTAGTTTAAAGCTTAATTATTTAGTTAATCCATACTAATATTATGTATATGTACATACACATAATATGCTAAAGCAACTGTCTCTGTCTGTCTGTTTGTAACATCATCACGGCCAAATCGCAGAACCGATTGTGATGAAATTTCATATAGAGATACTTGAGGGTCTTGGGATGAACATAAGCTACTTTTTCGCATATTTTTTTTAGTTATTCTAGAAATTTCCTTGTTTCACGAAAAGGTCGCCAAAAATGTGCTTTCTGAACGCTTCCAGGGCGTGCGCTAGCTCAACCTTAGGAGATACATAAAAACAATGTTCCACAAAAATATTGTCCTTTAAAAACCCTATAAAAAGTCCTCGATGGTATATGTTTATCTCTTAAGATTGAGCAACAGTAACCATTTTAATATAGTTAATTTGAATTTTAATTTATCCGATTATTGTTAGTGTATGTTCTCTAAATTGGTATTAATCCTTATTAAAATAAATATAGTAGCCACATTTGGCAATGTACTTTACAGTATATCATTAAAATTATTTGCTTTAGGAGATATCATAGATTCAAAATTGATCGCAACGAAAAATCACGCATAGAATGGGAAGCACGCGGTAAGCGGCTGCGAGATGCTCGCGTGAGTGGCGGACGAACCGCGCGGTTTGCGATATCTGTTTGGTTACGGGCTGACTAACCCGTATAGGCAGACACATGAGGACAGACGTTGTTGACGGTTGCGTTAATTTTCATACATGTTCGATACCTTACTTATGTTCATGTGGTTATTTGCTATTTGTTATTAATTCATATTATTCTTTGGTTCTTTTCGCTTATTTGGGTTAGATTTTTTTTTAATATCTTGATTAGGTAATAGTTAAGTATTTTGTTTTGTTGTATTGTGGTATTATATTTTGTGTGACTTTTAATTTCGATGTTCCATACTAATATTATTAATGCGAAAATGTTTCTGTTTGTCTGTCTGTTACCTCGTCACGCCCAAACCGCTCAGCCGATTTATATGAAATTTGACATAGGCTACCCTTTGTTACGGGTTAATGGGTTGAAATAAGGGATGAAAGTTTGTATGAGAGTCCGTGATTATCGAAAATAAAACAATGAAACTTTTTATTTGGGCATTTAATACGTTAAATAAGTATCTGTTCAAATGGTGTCCGAAGGAACTATTCCACGCGACGAAGACGCGGGTAAAAGCTAGTATAATATATTTTTGGGTGTTAAACTACAATTATTAAATATTTTGTAAAGACGTGGAATTGAATAATAAATAATGGAACCTTATGTATTTTTTTATTTAATAATTTAAAAAAAGGTAACACCGCACTTGGTATTCCCAAAGGAATAGGCAAAGGAGTGTATCACGCTCCCACGTTTCACCAAATACGTTTACGTCCTACGGAACAGATGGTGACCCTATTGCCATACACCGGGCAAAGATTCAGACTCCGTGTCACTACTAGAAATTCCAAATTAGAAAAATCCAATAGTACCCGACCTGAGATTTGAACCCAAGACAATGATCGGCAGTGGCGTTTGCAACCACTCGACCAACGAGACAGTCAAATTTATTTTTTAATTAATTTATTATGTAATCATTGTTATCATTTTTGCAACATCGTTTGGTGTATGCTTATATCATTCTTAAACGCCTTCAGAAACACAGTAATATATTTTCAGATTATTTGATACAGTTTTAATAAATGTATTAAGCGTACACGTGTCATATAGTGTATTCGATTTTATGGATTATGTTGCGATTAAATTTACAGTCTTTTTGAAATTAAGCTCTTGTATAGTAACACGTAAAACATGTTTTATAATGAAATTGCTTGAAAATAACTCCGTACTGCGTAATTTGTCATAAAAACATTCCTAAGCGTTATCGATTTCGAGAACTATGGTATTATGTAGATACCTCAACGATTTTTTATCATCATCACCATCAGCTTAACTCAGTCCACTGCTGGACATGGGCCTCCCTCAATGAGCGCCTTGTTCTCGGCTTGTCGCATCCAGCATCTGCCTGTAGCCTTTCGCAGATCGTCATCCCACCAGGCCGGAGAGCATCCTGTTCAAATCCCGGGTTGGGTACTATTTGATTTTTAGATAATTTTATTTTACAAATAAATAGTTAAAACACATTTAACACATGTATGGTATTAAGTTAAGCTGTCAGCTCAATTGAGATATCCTAGTCTGAATGTCCAGTAATGGCTCGCAATTTGGATCTATGCCTGGAGTATGGCTATAGGTTCACCACCTATTTCATTGTAGGGAATAACTGGTGAAACGTGGGAATCGCGTGATGTTACGTAAATACTGCACGTCCAATTGTGAACATAGATTATTTTTGTTCTTGACTTGTATTCATTTGGAATTAAATTGTATTTAAATAGATGTACCTACATATATGAATAAGTAAGTCTATATTCGACACTTTGTTCCAATACATTTCAGTGCAGGTCAAAATTTATTCTGGCAGCCGGGTCAGCCGAGTTCAGCCCATTCAATTCAAATTGTCCACTTAAAATTAAATACAATTAATAAAATTCACATTGGAGGATAATAAATAATTGCCTAACGTCTTATATCATAGGTATTAGGTACCACAATTTCAATAGTTTCATCTTGCGGTGGATAGTTTTAATCTCGCGGTCTAGCCCCACCGTTTCACTTAGAATTACTTTTTTACCTCTAATTATAAAAATGACATTCACTCAGATTTAGGACTAGTCGTACCACTTATGGTTGATTTCTGCAATGTTACCATAAATTTTGTGAAAATTATTCGTTACTTTAGCTTTTCTGCTAGGCCTCAGCGTTATATCAGTATAAGTTCATTTACCTTCCTTGCTTAGATTTCATAATCTTCCACTTTGTGGACAAACCAAAATGCAGCACTAACGACACAAAATGTAATAATAGATTCGCCCTCCCGAATCCGTACAGTTACTCATAACAGACCGTAGCTCAGTTAGTATAGCTTCAAATCCCAGCTTTAGAATCCGAACATACTTAAATATATGGTGTGAACTCTCCTAACGCTCACTCCGGGGGACCGTAACCTTTGTGTGGGAATACAAAATGTTGCCGGTACAGATATCGACGACGAGGACGAGAATGTAAAATTTACCATAAAGATGATATTTAACATTTTTATTTTTAAATCCGAAGTTAACGTCTCTTAAAAAGTTGGTCTCGGCATGTCTCCATGTGTCTCGGCTATGACTATAAATATCAACTGAAGTTTGAAATATTTCGCCGCGCCAAAACGTGGGTTAAAAACTCAATGATCGCTTGCTGTAACGGTAAAGAAAAACATCTTGAGGAAACCAGTACTTAGAGTTCTTCATAATATGCTCTAAGGCGGGTGGAATCTGCCAAAACTTAATTTGATAGTACATTATAAATACTGCTTAACATTTACAATAAAGTTATTAGTTTACGTACTTAAATAGATAAATATTTACATTGAGATTCAGGTGTTAACTCTATGCTGACATGTATGTATGTATATGTAAGGTGAAGCTTAAATAGAAAAACAGTACATTGCTCAAAAAAAATCAATTAAAGAATTCATTTGTTAAATAAAACTAAAAGTGATTTAGTCTACAATTAATTCTTCAGACTTCAATAATTAATCATGGCAGGTTAGGTGTTAAATAGGGTGAGTAGAGGTTCATTTGATTAAATATTTGTATTTTAACAATTGTAGCAATTCGACTGCCTCGTTGGTGGAGTGGTTGCTAGCGTGATTGCCGATCGGGAGTTCCTGGGTTCAAATCCCGGGCCGGGTACCTACTACTGGATTTTTCTAATTTAGGTTTTCTATTAGTAGCTCGGAGTCTGGATTTGTGCCCGGTGTTTGGCAATAAGCTCAATACCTATTCCATGGGACTTAAACGTATCTGGTAAAATGTGGGTGTGTACTACACTCCTCTGCCTACTCCTTCGGGGATTACGGGCGTGTTGACACTTATCAATAGCAGGAATTCATTAGACTGATTATTTATTTATTGTAATAAATGCACAGTTCAATGATTAAAAGTAGTCGCAAACCTTGGGGCTAATAAAGGGCTTAAATTCTACGATTACCTACATCTACTTGTTTTGTGTAGATATACGAGTTGCAAAAATTATGCTTAATGAATAGAATATTTTAAGTGTTATTAGAAACACCTTTATTTGAAATAATTACCTATCTATAATCTTAAGTTTGAGACATGAATATGCAAAAATATATTTTTTCGACCTTATCATCATTCCACTTTCTGAACACCGGTCTCCTCTCAGAATGAGAGGATTAACCGATGACCGCTCAATTTTGTATATTTTCTTGCATATAAACTCAAACATAAATATTAAAAGTATTACCTATTTAAAACCTAGTCAAATAAAGACAATATATTTTCAAATAATGATTAAGCTTAACATTATTAACAAAATAAAATGCCATAGAAACAAAATGTTACCTACCAATGATTTAAGTTCGCAATAACTTCGTTCTATCTGCAGTGAGTGCAGGTTCGGACGCAATTTCTGAAAGGATTACTGTAGTTATTCGGTAAAGACTGTTGTACAAATTGAACTGGAAGACAATACTACACATGCTGAAGTGGTGGCTTTGTGACATTTTAGAGTCGAATTCTTTGTACTTTGTCATTCTTACTCTTGCCTTAGTAGGTATTATAAAAACATTGTAAATATTTGTGGATCTGTGCTCGGAGTACGACAATGGGCTCATGACCTATGTATTACATAGTAGAACGTAAAATGACAACTGGTGAATCGTGGGGTTATACTACACTCCTCTGCCTAATATCTCCAGAGATTGCAGGCGTGATGTTACGTTTTTTTACTTACATATTTGTATTGTTACATAAATAGGTATCCTTGTAGGTAATTGTGGGTATAAGAATACTAATTTCAGTTACTTTGGTTAGTTGAGGTGTTCATGAATTAGTATTAATTTCTATCACGACTTAGATTTAGTTAGAGTATTAACTTACCTTAGTTCAATTAAAACATGTTAATATAAGTGATTCTAATATTAGTAAGCATTTGACCTATTCGACGTGACACAGATGTGTTCCTGCCTTGAAGGCTCTACGATGTTTGTTGAATTACAAGATTATAGTATAATTCAAAAATTATTGAAATAATATCAACAAAATAACACTTTAGAAGTATAAAAAATTGGATGCTAACAATAACCAAATACGATGGACCTATTTAAATTTTAAAATCTTTGTAAATCTGCAAAAATCTACAATCTACAGAAAAATATTTGTATTTGATGGTCGCCTCATAATACTAGAGTTCTAGCAACCACATTCCTTAGACCAAATTACAAATTGTCTTATACGAGTATTTATGACTTTACGTGATAGATGCAAAGTTGTTTGTGCCCCGGCCGCCCCGTATACATGATCTGCATGGTGTTTAAAATTTAATGTCTTTATACATACATATACTTACATACATATATGCAAATGGACGGTTGCAATGATCTACTTAACTGTACTACATAACAAACAAAACGTGTAAGTTTAATGGCCCAACCATTAGTTAATTGTAATGGCTGCCATGATCAGACCTGTCCCGCATCTGATTACTATTTCAATAGGCGCAGTGTGTCAACATTATTATCGCTTGTATCCTGTGTTACCATAACGATTACATTGATAACTTTGACAAATACAGATTTTTTGTATTGCGTAACATCATTGATCTACAAACTTCTTAAATTACGTTTTCATGGTATTGTATCTTATTTATTCGACAGAGTTATGGTTCTTCGTAAGTTAAAATAAAGAAGAATTCAAAGTGCCGACAGTTTTTGTTATAAATCCGAAAAGTTTTCAATTAGTTCACTTGTTTTCATACAGGATCTGGCGCCCCAATATACATGGATGGCTGCAAGTCTTGCAAGTCATTATACAGCTCTTAGACCTCGACTTTACATATCGTATATTATTCTATTAAAGGGTATCTGTAAATTGACATCGAATTATTTCTTAGAAAATAAAATTTTATCTAATAAATGGGCTACCGTAGAACAAAAATCTTCTCGTTTTCCACTTAAAAGTTTCCTGATACACATATGTAGTATAATATGTATAATTAGTTTCTTAAGTAATTGCCTACATGTTTTCAAGTAATTTGTGATTTTCGGTCTTTTTAGTACTTAATATTTATATATATATAAAAGGAGTTGCCTAAAATACAATAGAATTGTGCCCGCCGTGTGTCTCCACTTAAGAATAACATGTAAAAGTAACCTGACTTCGCTCTAAAATATTGTTTACGGAAGCACTTACGTGAACTTTTTCATTAAATACAAGTAAAAATGGATCGATTTCTTCAAGGATATAAGTAGACTGAACAGTAATTATAGTCTTACAAATTTGGTTTTCTTCTTGATTATGTATTTATATAAATTTACATATTATTACAATTAATATTCACTTTTATATAGAAAGTATAATAGCTTTTATAATTTAAATTTCAATTGAAATTATAAAAGCAAATTATTTAAATTGACTGCCTCGTTGTTCGAGTGGTTGCAAGCGCGACTGTCGATTGGGAGGTCCTGGATTCAAATCCCGGGTTTGGTACCAATGCATTTTTCTAATTTGGAATTTCTAGGACTGAAACGTAACTGGTAAAACGTGGGGGTGTACTACATCCCTCTGCCTACCCCTTCGAAGATTACAGGCGTGAAATTACGTTTTTTTTTTCTGGTAGTAGCTCGGAGTCCGGATCCGTGCCCGGTGTATGGCCATAGACTTCCCACTTATTCCATGGAACATAAACATAATTGGTGAATCGCAGGAGTGCACTACACTCCGCTGCCTACGGCTTCGGGAATTTCAGGCGTGATGCCGCCTTTAAATTTCAATGCAAGTTAATCAGCAGGCAATTATTTTTTTGTACCTTTCTTTTAATTTTTATGTTCTGCAGACAGTATATTTAGACGTTATAAGCTCTTTGACAAAAAATTCTTACACTGAACGAAGACATTCAAATTGCTAAAACAACAGAAATAACATATTTGTTTTTTGATTATTTCCATATTTTCAGGAAGCATGATCAGAAGTAATATAAACATTCATATAACCTATGCAATTATTACAATAATCTAATATTCATATAATAGCTTAAATAATTAGTTTAATCATACACATCATTAATCCTTCGAGCTGTTTCTGCAGCGTTGGTGCCGTGTTTGAACTCATATTCGTAAATAACGTGATATTTCAAGTTTTCCATCTTTTGAACAGAACGAAGCCAAAGAAAAATTTAATGGTGGAAAAACACATGAATTACGAAATTCGAAACGGAAATACTCGAGCCTAAAATTTATTTGAATTTAAAATTCCAAACCAAACCCTACATACATATGTATTTGAGGTGAAAGTGGCCGGTTCATCAAAACGCTAACTTCATAAATATGTAACGACATAACACTTGTTTTGTAACCCGACGGCGACTGCGATGAAATAGCGTGGTCTCCCAAATCTCATGACGTGGTTGTCCACTTCGGTATACCTACCTCAACTCACCGCTACGGAAAACCACAACCACTAAACCGCTTAGCTTAACGGTGTGGCGATAGAGAGCCGCTGTTTAATACGAGGTAGGTATATTATAACTGTGTATATAGAACTGACTTACTGTATTTTACCTGGTATATAATAATTATTAATCTATAGATTTAGGTAGTCTTATGATTGTAAAAATTCCTTAACTGTTTCATATCGATTTATTCATTTCTAGAACTTTAGGAATTTCAAAACTTTAGGAACAAGTTAACTTCACTTTACAGTCAAAATTAACTGTATGAAGTATTCGTATTGATTGTAGTTGACAGGTAACTATTAACCTATAGTTTAACCTACATCATGTATTTCTAACAAAACATTTTAGGACGCCCCAATTTTTTCGACTCTACTCTACGTCGTCTATTGTTGTGTCATGTACTCGTAAAATATTATACCACTTTTAGTGCAAGGCATTGTTCTATCAAACAATGGTAACCGAATTAACGACACGATTTTATTATTCAATTTCCGGAGCAAAATACATAATATGGTGTTCACGAAGCAATAACTTAAATTTGAACGTCAAGCAGCGCGCAATAAATTATAGTGCGCCAAGCATTTAATATTGAAGAGAATATTAAAAATTTGACTCGTATCGGATGTTTCCTCCTGAAAAAGGATTGGTGGAGGCACTATTAAAAATTTGACCTGTGAAATTAAAAGTGTGTTTGAAATAAAAACGACATGAGTGTTTTATCGTTTGTTTGATTATGAATAAAATACATTATGATTTATATTGAAAATGTCAAAAAATATACTAAATATAAAGGTGAATAGGGAAATCTTAACCATTCTTACATATAGTGAAAAGCCTCTGATCACGATAAAATAAAACTTGGACAGTGCAAATGTTAAACATCATAACACGCATAATATTTTTGTACAAATTACATTGTTGAGAAGGAGAAGGGTAATCGATATAAATTGTGATAGTATCGTGCTGAAACAAGCCCGTACAACGCATGCGGTAATAAATATTGTCGTCAAGCGGCAAGGATATCGTTTGTCATACAATTACGTACCTGCGTTGCAGCTTTGTTGGCTTACAGGATAGCGTAACTAGAATACCTCAGAATACCGTTTAATAAGAATACATTATTTATTTTTTATGTCGCATAGAACAATAGTTACAACCATAACATGTTTTTAAAAAAAAAATCATGTTATGTCTGGCGCGTATTCAAAGTCCGCCTGTCAAAGAATGCATGTGACTTGAAAGGTTTGTTAAAATGTAGGAACTTTTGGGTATTCCGTGTTTTAAAATTTATTATGCTCACAAACTCCAATATTCCGATCCGGTTGCATATAAATCGTCGACCGTAACAATAGTGTTGGTGAGAAACTGTGTGTACTTGTATTTGTGTGTACGTCCATAGAACTCTCAATAAATGGATGGCTAACAGGGCTATTAGGTTGAAAGCGATCGTTATTTATTTGACCCGAGCTCAAACTAATAAATTTTGATTAACGCAAACAGACATAATTGTATGTGTACCTATATAACATTAAATTGCATTTTATAAATTTTTGATGTGCGCTAATAACAAAATGAAGAGTTAACAATTATTACTTGCCATTAAATAAATAAATAAAACTACAAGAATATGCCTCATTTCTGTATCTAGAAGTTTCATTAGCAACTAATGCTACCTAGTTGCTATTGAGACTATTAGATAGTGTTCATAGGTACTCGTGTATAGCTGCGGATATAGAACTGATATATTCGTTACTTTAGTAACAAAATAAACGTAACTTCACGCCTGTAATCACCGAAGAGGTAAACAGGGAGTGTAGTAAATTCCCACATTTCACAATATTACGTTTACGTTCTATGGAATAGGTGGTGAGCCTGTTGCCATACACCGGGCACAGATGCAGACTTCGAGTAACAATAGAAAATCTAAATTTGAAAAATCTAACAGTACCCGACCTGGAATTTGAACCCAGGACCTCCCGATCGGCAGTCGCGCTTGCAACCACTCGATCAACGAGGCAGTCAAAGTGTTAATTCGGTGAATACAAATATGTTAGTACTATTTAATTGTAGTTAGCAATACCTACTTAGTATCGCATATTGAAATTGCCGGCAGAAACGCTACTTCATTTTTAATAATAATTGCTTCTGGGTCTAATAGCTCCCGTGTTACTGCTTCGGACCAACTGCATTAATGATGTGGCACCTACCTTCGCATATCCATGTATTACCTATGTTGCATTGTCACAGTAGGTATATCTTACTGATCATTATTAAAACACCTCTGAGGACTAACTCGTGACGTTTCGACACACATGTGTGCTTAGGCGTGTAATAACATTATAATGTGTAACAGCTTTAAAAATCCTTTCGATAAAAATAACATTTATATTAATATAATATTCTCTTGTTCACGAATTATTAAGGTTTAACAACCATATAGTCGCTGATGATGAAATTCATAGACAGGTGGAAAGGAAAGAACATAAATAACAAAATTGGACCTGTGCAAAGGTTTTGTAAATAGGTACACATATTAACAGCTGTCCAATCACATCAAATATAATATTTGCGTTCTATTTTAAACTCAATATAAATTAAAAATTAATTTAAAATCCGAGTTATTATTTCAACCATGTTAAAATAATATCAAAATATCATTTTAATGTCCTTACCCAAAATATACGTACATACGTAAAATACTTCCAAGCAAACCTTATAATTTAAGAGAAGTACAGAAAACTACGTCGAAAAATATTTTTCAAGCAGGAAAATTAAGTTTGATAATCCTCGCGTGAATCTACATTGTATAGGGCTATTTCCACGACGGTTTAATTGTAGTGAGCATAAATTTTCCGTGTAAGGCACTAGTCCCATTGCTATCAAATATGCGATAACAGTGATGCTGATATATATAACAAGAATTTACAGCAATCAATAACAATGTATGAGGTAGAGAAACCAATCGCGAATGCTGTTATTAAGCACTAGGTTAATATTATTCAAGAGATTTTTTTAGATTTAGAACATCTTAAATATAACATTGACCGCTTTAATACTTCTGTAATAAAATCAAAAGTGTATTGATGAACACTTACCTGAGGGAACAATAGCAAATTATATATGTATTATGCAAATTCATGTTTATCACATTAATTTAATCACCAACAGTACCTTTATCTGTAACCTAAGCCGCAAATGACCTAACAAAATTACATTGATGAGAGCATTATACTACCAAACTTAGATAATCTTTAAACTACATGACATTTGTTAAAAGATGAACAGTGTAAATAAAACACAAACCAAATCTCAATTAGTTTGTTTCATTTGTTTAGATCGTTTCTCGAACACTGTACAACTAATTCCTTAGCTTATATTAGTGTTGGCAAATATAAAAATGTACTCCCACATTTCGGCCGAGACGTAGTGGTAGCTACAATGTTTTTCCGTCGGTCTTGAGTGATATATTTTATTTGTACGTGAGCTCCGAATAGCTCTTCATTGTTATGAAAATATTTCTCGCGTCATTTGTTTTGCTTTTACCAAATTTTGACCTCAGAATATCTTATGAGATTACTGATCCTGGTTGCTTTGTATTCTCTGACAATATTTCAGTTATGCGTCAGTGCCATGATATTTGAATAAAGGGACAAACATACCTACATTATTTTATGTATGTACTTGGTATGAAATATATTAATGCCATATAGATCAGAAACATATTACATATTGACTACAATATATTAACAGAAACAGATATGATAATCTTTCCCTGAACTTTCTAAAAGACGCGTTTAACACACGATCGGTAATTATTTGTAGTACCTATTTTATCGAATAATTTTACAAGTATGTTCTGGGCGGAATTAGGAACAAATATTAAAAAAAAAAATTAAACTTCTTGCTTACAACACGGCCACAGAAGAGTATTTAATGAGTATTGTACTTAGTCAACTGGTCCGTTGGTGTAGAGGTTAGTAAGCCTGACTGTTATACCGGGGGTCTTCTGTTAGATTCCCAATTTATATAGTTACCACATTACCTTTAAGCTCTCTTGATGTTACTTTGGGATCCGATGGCCGTATGTAGAGATATCAAAAAATATTATTATGAATTGTACAGCCAAGCGATTGTATTAAAATAGTGTTGTCTTAAGTAGACATAGTACTGTTCGCGCTGAAGTACAAAGGTTGTTGGTACCGCTGTAAGCCCTATATGTACGTACATATAAACCGTGGTTGCAGTTTAGTTTTACATTAATTAAAATTGACAAATTTTTCATGTTATTTCCAATGCACCGCAACAAATTGTACTATTATTGCATTAACTCTTAGTAAATAAATGAAACCCTTTTATTTATTAAATCCTTTTATATATTAACCTAATAATAAGAGTACTTATTTATTGACTGCCTCGTTGGTCGAGCGGTTGTTAGCGCGACTACCGATCGGGAGGTGCTGGGTTGAAATCCCGGGTCGAATACTATTGGATTATTCTAGTTTAGAATTTCTAGTAGTGACTCGGAGTCTGGCTCTGTGCCCGGTGTATGGAAATATGCTCACCATCGACTCCATGGGACGTAAACGTAACTGGTGAAACGTAGGAGTTTATACGCTCCTCTGCCTACCCTTTCGGGGATTACAGGCGTGATGTTACTTATTTATTAAGGTATTGTAGTAAATTTTATGCGTAACATATTGATATTAATCTTATTTGTACACTGATTTCTGAACGTAACGTTTTAAACGTTCTACATGGCTGAGGTGGTAACCCTATTGCCATACACCAGGAACAAGTTTAACTCCGATTTAACAAACTCCGAGCCCCTATTAAAAAAAATTGCTGGAAAACTTAAGCTATCTAATAGAATCTGACTCGAAATTCAAATTCAGGACCTCTCGATCGCGCTGATCGATGTTTATTTAATAATTGAGATCCGCATGTTAATATATTCTTAATTCCTGTTGGATTCATATTTATTGGTTGCTGATGTGTAAAAGCGAAATAATTTAAGGCAGATTGAATATACATTTCAGTTATTTAAATTATTTGTAACATATCGTGTCCGTCTTTGAAATCTCTTCAAACTATACGCTTTTACTCTGATTTGAATTATTTTGTTTATGAGTTAAATTGTATCATATTTTTATTTTGAGGCGATTTATTAT
>DWME01006613.1:0-13458 GCA_018244795.1 Parelbella ahira ahira | reverse complement strand
TTCCATGGGACTTAAACGTAACTGGTGAAACGTGGGAGTACACTACACTCCTCTGTCTACCCCTTCGGGGATTACAGGCGTAATGATACGTTTTTTTCGATTATAGAACACGATACTTTCAAATTTTTTCTCTTAATTTCTGTGTGTGTGTTCTTTCCAACACTTAACATGCACAAGTATGATATAAAGATTTTTTATCAAACTGAGTATCATCATCAGCCTGTAGCTGTCCACTGCTGAACATAGGCCTCCCCTAGAGGGTGCCACGATACAAACTGAGTATGACAAAGCTTTTTTGGCCTTGACGTTTATTAGAGTTCCCATAATCTTTTCTTTATGTACAAACCTTTTTAATTTTTGTTGTCACCGCCAGGTTTAAAGATGTCTACAAGCATAGTTATTTGTCAACAGACAGCAATTTCGTGTTGGGGAACGCTCAAGTGCCAGCCTACCCTATCGTGTACTGCTCCGACGGTTTTTGCGAGCTGACGGGGTGGGCGCGGGCGCATATCATGCAGAAGGGTTGCGCGTGCAAATTTTTACACGGACCCGACACCAGAGAGGAACATCGCCATGAGATCGACATTGCGCTGGATTCCAAGCATGAGCTTAA
Organism: Parelbella ahira ahira; assembly: GCA_018244795.1. Lineage (NCBI taxonomy): Eukaryota > Metazoa > Arthropoda > Insecta > Lepidoptera > Hesperiidae > Parelbella > Parelbella ahira. The sequence continues at coordinate 12,845 of DWME01006613.1, read as the reverse complement.
ACTGGAGCTCATATTCTACAAGAAAAATGGTAAGCTGATATATTAATTACAGCAAAATAAAGCTTCATTTAACTCTCTGGAGAACACTATCAAAGAAATGAGGGATTGCGCCTACCCTTAGGAGCAGTTAAGGTCAGGAGATCGATAATTCATTAAACACCCGAAATACTACCGTTTTGTAAATCCCGGAACAAACATTAGGTGAATACGTAACCTCGTTTTATACATTCATCTCTTATACAAAACTTACAAAACCTTGCATTATGCTTACGCTACGTTACATATTGAGAAATTATAATTATGAAAGGATAGAAAATGGGCACGAAGATCAAACTACTTTTATGTATTCATGTATATCTTTTATGAATTCATTTGTTAATGTGAACTGGGGCGAACAGCCCTCCCCGGGGATACCCTCTCGCTACAAAGATCTTTGCGTACATTGACAATTTACTGAAAACATTTGATATGAAACCGTCTCTAAATTATATAATTAAATGAATGTTCTAGCTACCTTACAACTGACCATGTAATAATACTTAGTATCTATTTTAATCATGTATGTATTTATTATTTTTGCGAAGTTTAAGTACATTTATATTTTATAGTTAATAAAGAGTTTTAGTCCGATAAAAAATATAGTCGGTTTACCGCATTTATTCCGGATTAGGTAGTTTGTTATGCGCAAACGTATGTAAATATGTAATTTGTTATAGTTAAATTATACACAATTAATGAGAACAATATTTCGGCACAAATCAAACCTGTTCATCTGAACCCTAATTAGGTCGAGCCTGCGCCATGGTAACCCAATATACGATGAATTAGATATATGAATTTCTCTACATATATTTATATAGAGAATTTAGATCTAGATATTGAATACTTAGCGTGCTACATCCTAGGCTGTATCCTGCTTTCCATCAGATGAGACTGCAACCAAACGCGAGCCTATTGAACCATCAAACAATGAATATTAAATAAAATCGTTCTAACTGGCGTAATAAATAAATGTACCACTTTTAAAGAGGTTGATGGTATATAGGAAGACTCAGCACTTAAAGCAATTCTTGAAATTAAATTTTAAATAAAGAAATGTGAATAAAAATAAATTAACTTTAATTTCACCTTCAAACGAGGATCACTACTAATGTACAAAGAATAACACTAAAATTTATTTCGTAATATACAAACGAACGTAACATCGACGACGGGCTCCAATATATTATAACATACGGGAAAAACGCCGTTAACAAGCAAAACAAAGAATCAATCTTATACAACTGTAAACAAAATCAATCTTCGGTGTCTGTCCGCGAAACGTATTTCTGTTTTTAAATAGCAGCTTTCGTTATGTTACTGTTTTTCAATACTAAGCACCCACTTTTTTTTTAATATACATTTCGTCAGTTTTCATCAACCATTACATCACATATAATACAGTCGTCCGCATTGCCATAAGTGTGGGCGGACCAGTAGAAAACCAACGTCGCCGTGTCACGCTAATTACTAGATATTGCTTTTAATTCTTCTAATATATCCATTTAACTACAGCTTACGGACATAAATAGACGTAGTTTCTTTATAAGATTCCTCTAAGCGAAGCTGTGGAAAGTTTGCATTAATAGCGCTAAAGTGCGTCGTTCAGGCCACAATCGTAAAGAGAACCAATAAGGGGTTTACGATTCCATTCGACAAAATTAAACTTTTACAAGCACACAGCTGTTTGTTGTCACCACACGTTTACTACCCTCTGACAAGTACAGCTAAAAGAACTTTAGATCGTGGCAAGAATGGATAAACAGTATCGAAGAAGTAGTGTACTTATAGATAAAAATCGATAATTACAAAACGTGATCAAAAACATCAAAGACTCTGTAATCTTTTCCGATCGCGTTAAATTGATTGATTATATTTAAGCGTACATACCAAAAAGTCTGTTCTTAGAATATGCTCCAATAATAATTTCGCATATGAGACTATGTTGGTATCTACATGAAATTATTACAAGAACGTATTTTAAGAATACCTTTTCGTTCTGGTTCTTCCATGACATAACCGACATGTTTCTTTATCAATTTTGAAATTTTAGGCACTCCGTTTTGGTGTTTGCTCGACATCGTCCCGATTAAAAATGAAAAACGCGAAGTTGTCTTGTTCCTCGCGTCCTTTAAGGATATCACCAACACCAAAATGGCCGCCATGACTACTAACGAGGACTTTGACAGCGGTAAGTTTTCTACTTATAAACGATTCGAAATGTAAAATGGAAAGATATTAATAATTCATAGCCTTGTGGCGTTTGATTTGTGGTGATTTGATTGGAATAATTGCATATACATAATATGTCACTTATATGTTTTACGAAAACTAATTTGTAATAACGTGTACTACGCACGTTTTATAGTTCTAGCCATAGGTTCACTCAAATGATTGCGTTAGATTCAGCTCCCATAGCTCCCAGTTGGCCATTGCAGATTCCGAGCATCGCACGGTAAAGTTTCACAAGATTGTTTGCCTAGTATTTTTACTACGTAGCATTAATCAAATTAGAGTTTATATAGCCGGGCACCGAGTATTTAGAACTAGAAAGTAGAATCATACGGGATTTTTACACATTTTCTTCATCTTTAAATATCCCCCTCCTCTGATTCTTAACGTCGGAACCACACTAACAGACAAACAAATTTCCAGCTATTCTTCTCTTACGTAGTTCTACGTTTTCTCGAAAACTGTCAATCCATTATCATTAATACATTCTGCTCAATAGGATTAAACTGATAATATTGATAATTAAACAACACGCCATTTCATAAGCACACAAACAACATTCTTAGCATGAGTGTTTGTTTCATAATTTATCCGTTTGCACTTAGCATTATATAAGTATTACACACATGAAGGCTTTAAAAAGGCAATCGCTGCAGCTATTTATGAATATTCGAATTCGCTTGAACTAATTCTTATTATTTAATGTAATTTAGAATTTGCAATGAATGTTAGTAAACTTTTTAATATCACCACACGAACGGTATCAAGATTCGGATTCAAAATCCATGATTTTTGAGAATGAGCATCATATTTTCAAAATATGACATTTTTATGCATGTATTGATGTGTTTTAAACATCTTGTTAACTTTAATTTTAGATTTCGATTTATCTTGTATTAATGTTTGATATTCTTGCGTTTTTATATTTTGTATTTATGTCGAAACCGTCCTAGATAAAATTACATATTTAAATTATGAATAAAATAGTATACGTTATTTCAAAGTGCAGTCAGTTATTCTTTAACTGTGTACGATTAACTCGTGCTTGTGGTTTCTTAAATGTTTGCTTAGAGGGCTAAATTTAACTTTTTAAAAAGCAAGAATTATTTATTAAATAAATGAACTTAATTTATTATTTCATTATACTTAATGTTGCTTATATTTTTCTTTATTTTAAATCAATGTCTTAATAAAATTTATAATTTTTGCTCGTTTCGAATATCAAGGAGCAAAACTTAGAAAACAAGTAGGTAACCTACTTATTACAATTATAAAAGTAAATATGAAGACATTCAAAATTTATATCTATAAATGTATATATACATATACACACACACTTGCACACACACACACACGTGTGTGTATAGGTATATATATGTATAGGTACACTAAAACATTTTAATTATCTACCTAAAATTTGCTAGCGGTAGTTATTCTGCTTAATATTCGATAACAAGTAAAACTGAAATGATTTTACATTCTGTAGAAAATGTGGTTAGCTCAAGTATGGAGCAGTAAGAGAGCTATTTGTGCATGCAGGAGCCGCGGTGCGGCCGTCGGCTGGCGTGGTCACTCTAGCGTTATCCCCATTTGTACCCGCAGCGGCACTCTTGGGCGCGCGGTTCCGAGCTGAATCTAGTTGCCTCCTTCCAGACCCAAATGGCAATCTTGACCCCGAAGCGCCCTCGCCTGCCAACATGGGCAGGCGGCGCTCCAGGGCAGTACTTTACCAGCTTTCAGGACACTATAAGCCAGATAAGATGAAAACTAAACTTAAACTCAACAATGTTAGTAAGGTAATTTATTAAACTAACCTGACTTGAACGTCTAGTCGAGACTTTACTAAAATCGATCTCAAAGCAAAAATTGACACTTAACACCTTTTTTTTACAATTCTTTAGATTAAGTCCCGAGTACGAGCAATAACATTATATTTGTCATTTTAGAACCTTCTTCACTCATCCGACCCTCCGTTGCCGGAATACAAAACGTCAGCAATAAAAAAGTCAAGATTTATTATTTCACATTACGGCGTTTTTAAAACGTTTTGGGACTGGCTCATACTTATCGCCACGTTTTACGTAGCAGTTGTGGTCCCTTACAATGCAAGTTTCGTTGATGAAGGACACCCGAGGATCAGCGTCACCAGCGACGTTGTGGTTGAGGCTCTCTTCATTATTGGTATTGAACATTTTCAATTTGCTATGTGATCGCCATTAATTAGTTGATTGAGGAAACTGGAAACTATCACGAAACTACCAACGAAGTACTCGCCAACAACTTGTCTTCTCTAAATTGGATATAGAACTAGTATTATATCTGCTCTTAGTATCTCATTAATTATAGTTTCGTACAGTTACAAATTGTTGTGTTTCAGATATCGTTCTTAATTTCCGTACAACATTTGTAAGCAAGAAAGGCGAAGTAGTGTCGGATTCTAAGGCTATCGCCCTTAATTACATCCGAAGCTGGTTTGTGGTAGACCTCCTGGCCGCGCTTCCGTTCGACCTACTTTACGCTTCCGACGTGTACAGCGGCGCCGTAAGTTCAACCATCGGCAATTCATTAACTACTTTGTTGTTTTAATTATGAATATTGACGGTTTTCAAACTTGAAAACAGTTCCGGAGTTACCAAACTGATGTTATTAATTCGACAGCCCCTTACTTCGAACGACTAGTCACCGATTTCTACCACATTTCTAGTTGCACTATCACTACATTATAAAGTATTAAAAGGACTAATTAGTAGTCCGGTAGAGGATGTAGAACTCATCACACATGAACACATTACGATTTATTAAATAAGTGAAGAACAAAATGTATACAAGTACAGAATGTAGGTATACTTATAAGTAACCAGATTTTGAATTCCATGTCTGCTTATAAACAATTAAATTACGGATAAATACAAGAATTAGTCATGAGACAACACACCGGTGCCTACATACATTACTTTCACATTAAGCTTTGCCTCCAAAAGGAATACAGATACTTATTAGGACGCGGGCTGAACATTAAATATGTACAACTGTACAAAACATTAAACAGACATAAGATACAGCGACATGAATAAATTACAAAGATATTGGAGTAATTTAATAGGCATCAAAGTTATGGCTGTGCTATTTTCGTCTACACTTCTAAGTGTTTTCTTAACATTGTTTATTATCAGAGGCTAGAATCGTTGAGACTAAATATAAAGGAATATTAAGAAGATTTATTTCAATTCTAATATACCTACTACATAAGAGTATATCTTCGAAGTGTTCCTATCGCTGATAACATATTATTTGTTGACAGGAATCGACGCACGGGAATGTTCATTTAGTGAAACTGACACGATTGTTGCGGCTGGCGCGTTTGCTCCAGAAGATGGACCGCTACTCGCAATACTCCGCACTCATACTCACTCTCTTGATGCTCTCTTTCAGTCTCGTTGCCCATTGGCTCGCGTGTATTTGGTTTATTATAGCCGAAAAAGAAATTGAACAGCATAAAAATGAAAGTTGGGATTTGGGTAATTATTTATGATTAATATAACAAATCAATTGAATACACATATATTTAAATCAATATAGTATTTTAACTATTTGTAGAAATATAATGAAATGTGTTTGACTATTTTAATAGAAATAGTAATTATTATGTCTACCAACAAAACAGAGTATGAGAAGTTTGAACAGCAAAATCGGATGTTATTCGCGTTGAACAAATAGCCATGTTTAATATTGCTCTATGAACGTGGTTAATCATAGAAGCATTAATACATGTTGTACCAACATCACTGGATGTGGATATACAATTAATTTGTGTTATAGGATGGATTAACAATCTCGCTGAGAGATTGAAAGTGCCGATAGTCAATATATCGCATAGTGAGAGCTACGTCACGGCCCTGTACTTCACGTGCTCTTCGCTTACCAGCGTCGGTTTCGGGAACGTGTCAGCTAACACTCTCCCTGAGAAGATATTCAGCATTCTCACCATGCTCGTTGGAGGTAAGGAGCGACCTACAAAACCTTTTATAAAGCCGTTACTAAGATACCAAACATTCAGGTACACAGTTACTGGTTTACTGTAAGAAACGTACGTCTTCTCTCTATTATTGGATCTTCATTATATTGCTATAGCTAAGCTTAAATAAATCAGAAGCTTACCTATTGGATTGTATGAAGGCACGTTTCGGCATCATTTTTCTTCACTATTTATGAACACAATCGTCTATCATCTTGATAAATTTATTTTCGTACAGCTCTTTTAACTATTTTGTTTATTGGAAATAATGAGATACAGTAATGGAATCTTACTACAAACAGGTAGTCCATGCGATTGTTTATTCTTAAACACGATGTTAAAATTATAGTTAGAAGGCGTTCAAAATGTACGATCAACAACTTTTTATTTCCGTATCTATTTTCGAAGGATTCCAACGATGCGTTACACATAAGTGATGTCATATATATTTACGTTGTACAAAATCTATTAAATCTCTCGCAGCACTGATGCACGCTGTGGTATTTGGTAACGTCACGGCTATCATACAGAGAATGTACTCACGCCGTTCCATGTACCAGAGCAAGTGGCGCGACCTAAAGGACTTTCTCACCATCAACCAAGTGCCAAAAGAACTGAAGCAACGCATGCAGGACTACTTTCAGACAATGTGGTCGTTGAATCACGGCATCGATATCCACGAGGTGACGTTGTATAGTTTACGGATAATGTTAATGCGGATTTTGAATTAGTTGTGCATTCCGTATTTAAATGTGTTATTCAATTATTATACATATATTGTACTGATTATATCTATACACTAAAACAAGATTGACTCCTATAAAAAAATTGTAAAATATTGTGGTTATTAATAAAAAAATCTAAAACAATAGACAAATATACACTTTACTGAATTAAATGGAATGGTAAAGAAACGATCAATTTAATCTACTTCCTCAGCCTTTGTTACACCGCCTCTTTTTATTCCACAAGAAAAGATAATCTCTCATAGCTCTTAACTAATTTCATTATAAGACTCCGCGTAGCCAGGGTTAAACAAATTTATGAAAATTCTTTTGGAAAGGAAGTGCTTCATTATAAAAAATAATGTAATTTGACCATAGATTTTAAATACCCACCAATTAAAATGTTTAAATACATACTTAATAAATATTTGAGTTCTTTCCTCGTTAAACATTTTTTCTATTTCCAAAAAGATACAAAAATTAAGTAATATTCTAATAGTAATCTTAGAATAATAACGTTCGACGATAGAATCAATTTAATATCATACTTCACATAGGGAATGTGGAAGGAAAATTGTCTCCCGCACATTGTTCGGAATCCCAACAATATCTATAATTTAAATATCGCGATTCCAGAAAGAAACATGGGAAAAAATAATACGAAAATATTTATGGTAGAGCCGGTTTTATTTTGTGGAAAACTGTTTCAGACGCTTAAAGAATTCCCGGAGGAGTTGAGAGGTGATGTCTCGCTACATTTGCACCGAGAGATATTATCGCTTCCGATTTTTGAAGCAGCATCGCAGGGTTGTCTGAAACTGTTGTCTTTGCATATTCGTAATAATTTCTGCGCCCCTGGAGAGTACCTCGTACACAAAGGCGACGCCCTAACGTACATTTATTACATTTGCAATGGATCCATGGAAGTGATGCAAAACGACATGGTTGTCGCCATACTAGGTAAGTGGTTGCATTGTTATTCATTCAATTAATAGTTATCATTAATTATTTCCCTCATTTTAAGAATGACTATTGGTACACTTTACACTCAATTCTTGTCTATTAGTAATAATAAATAGCATTCAATCCTGTTCAAGTCCGGAGTAGTACTATAATGGAAAAAACAAGTTTAACTCTTGACTTCTTTAGGCAAAGGTGATTTGGTGGGCTGCGACATGAACACCCATTTACAAATCCACAATGGAATGGGACCTTCGCAGAGTAACAATCCTGATGTAGTAGTGAAGTCAAGCAGCGACGTAAAGGTACCTATTTTATGACAATATTATTAAAGAAGAGGATATTCAAAGTGTTAATACTTGATATTTATATAAGTCTGATGTTACAGGCCTTAACTTACTGCGACTTGAAATGTATTCATATGTCGGGACTTGCCGAAGTTTTGCGATTGTACCCAGAATATCAACAAGAATTCATTCATGACATTCAACATGATCTCACGTATAACCTTAGAGAAGGTTACGAAGCAGAACAGGAATCTGATGGCAATGGGCATCCCTCGCTAACATTGCCATCCATATCCGAGGACGACGAAAATGCCGCTGAAGAGAATACTCAAACGCCCAAAAAAGTGATTCCGGGTGGAACAAATAGTCCTCGTCATACCAAGTTCAGGTAATGAATAAAACATGTGCCAAAAATGTTTCTTCCGCGCCAGTAAAAGATAATTTAATCACTGTCTCTTTTTAGATCCGACATGCAGCCGCGTCTTTCGCACAGAGAACTACGGGAGAGAATAGAGAGACAGCGGTCAGTGGCAACACCCAAAGTCACAAGGGCTGATTCATTGGAAGGACTAAATTTAGAAATGCACAACACACGGTCGTCCGTAGATAGACTTGATACTCAAGTGTCCAGCCTGCACCACGACGTAGCTGCCCTCAGTATGGAGGTAAATTAGCCTGAAAGCCTTAGCTTTTATACTCAAGATTATAATGATAATAAAATTCCTCGATTACTTGTTTACTATTTATCGTTAGATATTACTTTTGGAATATGAGTCTCCTCTCATATTAAGAGGGTCAAGGCCATAGTCTGCCACGCTGGCTAAATGCGGGCGGGCAGACTTCACACACCTTAGAATTTTTTTTACAAATTCTCAGGTGTTCAGGTTTCCTCACGATGTTTCCTTCATCGTTAACAAGTGATATTTAAACTTAAAACGCACTTCTATAAAGAGATGCACGCCATGGATTTGAACCCAGGACCCCTGGAATGAGAAGCTGGATTCTTAACCACTAGGTTCTCGCTGCTTTTTGAGATATTAGGTTGCGAGCGGTTTTGACACATTTTAGTTAAATTCTTCATTCTATTTTTAGTTATAGTATTTCGCTTTTTTTTAGCTTATGTGTGTGAATTAAACCTTTATGGCTAGAGTGTCAAGCAAGATCTGATTTCATATCGACATTCATCTTGAAGGTATGATTGTGAACATGTCAATGTACTACTAGCACGTATGTATATATATATATTTGGTTCCCTACAGGTTCGAAATGCTATTCAAGCGCTACAGGAAATGACAGGTCCCGGATGGCATGCGGCGCATTCAAATCCCAATCTTCAGTGGAACGCTCCCCCAAACCAACTAGCTCGAAGCTGCAGCCATCCGCCTGATGTATTTTGTTGGGATCAGGTATAATTAATATTCAAAACTTACGAACCGATTTGTACAGTAAATTTGACACGAGGTTTGGTGTATTCCCATTAAACAGATTAGCTTGCCTGTTACACAACTTAGTTATTAAGTAATATACAAGTTACATTTTTTACTTTGTTTAGCAAGAAAGACCGATCACACCGGAACGACCAAAGTTGCATCGCAGTACACAAACGGAGCCCTTCCTACACAGTGTGACGCAGTACATACTGGACCATCCGGCCACCGTCATGCTGCTGCTGGGCATAGATCCGATGGCGAACTTGACACCTGTCATGCAGCCTACTGTAGAATATTATGAACCGTGCAGAAGGCCGAGCACCCTTGAGCAAATAATAGAGTCAGAGAACGGTAGCCAAACGCCGTCCAGCACAACAAGCGAGAAAATTGATACCAAAAATAGTCCTAGCGGTAGCGCTAAGGAGTTAAATCAACAACCAGAGGAGAAAAGACTGTTAGACAAAGACGTTAAGGGTACAAATCTAAGAAGGAGCAGATATTCTGCTAGTGACCTGTGTGATGCGTCCGAGCGGCTTCTGACGAAAACATCGCAGCCGAGCTCCTATAGTCTTAAATATAATATTAACGGTTAAGTTCACAAACAATTCCAATCTGCTCATTAGTTTTGCCAAAAGTAAACAAAGTGAAAGTAGTTGATTTATAATTATAAAGATTATGTGTCATTTCGCGTACAATATTATATGAGACAAGTTCATTTCTTGGAAACCACTTCGAATAATGTTAAGACGAATTGAACTCAATTTGGAATCGGTTTAATGAGAATTAGATTATTTCTATAGTTAAGTGGTCAACGAAAATGTTTTAAACTTTTCTAATAACATAATCACTTTCTTGTACATATCAAAACGAAAATTATCAACAGTTTGATTGTAGTTTAAAAAGCTATTTATAGAACGTCTAGTCATTGTTTAGTATAGAAGTAATCGGAAACATGATTACTTATAAATGTACTTATTATTAAGAATTACAATTGTTTATTTACTTTATTTCAAAAATCTTTTGTAAAACCGCTGAGTGCATCAAGATAATATCTGTTTTTAATGTAAATTTAATATCAGAAAGTTAATATTAAAAACATACACATATACAATAAAATTGTATAAGTTCTAAGTACGTGTGTAATATGGAAGATTTATAAACGGAAAAATTGTTATTATCTTAATAATATAATCAAATAAATTAGGTACATATCATACACTTTACATCCTATAACAATACGGCCATCTACTTCGGTTAAGGTATTAAAATACAGAACAAGGATAATAATACTCAGGTATGTGTTTAGTATGGCTCCAACACGGTAAAATGAGAGTAGCCCGCTTTTGGATGTCTTAGGCAGAGTACATTATTAACATGAAATGGTTTCTAATACCGTATCAGTCGATCCCATATTAAATGGGAATGGGAAATATAAATAAAAATATTTCCAATACTATTTGAAGATTAAAACAGAACGCAGATCTCCAAGTTAATTATTAGGAACTGTTATTTTCACTTCGGAACAAAATTTTTGTTTTTTACTTCTTATTCAATACTCGAAATACTAAACATGCATTTCCGGTTTGTATAAATACTTCCACTCTTATAATAATAAAACTTGCCAAATAATTATTCGCAGCCAAGTTTTTATAGAAATTCTTATAGTATGTATAAATGATAAATGTCTCCAATAATGACTGTAAATAAATAATGGTTCAATTTTTCATATTATTATAAATTATGTAGACCTATGACATTTCCCGTTGGTAACTGTTATTTTGGCCCTTTAAATAATATAAATAAATTGAATGAACACTTATATCTCATGCCATCCCTTTAGTCTGTTGCGGTATGTTAATATTACCGATTTTGCTATGCCTATTACCGTACGCGAATTATATTTACGTTCATAAAACTGTTAGTTATTTGTATGTATCAAAGTCAAATTATAAATTTAACGTTATTTGCACATTCCGCACTTGTACGTAGATTTCCTATCTAACTGTTATTGTATTATTATCGGAACTAACGTTATGTATTGCTACAGTTGTATCTAAAATTACTTTACACTGTTACAATAACATAAAACTATACTAATTCAGTATAATTTTTACCTGTTTCTGTTTTATTGTAATTTACTTGAAATATTTTACATTTAACTGAATTTTAAATATTTACCTGAATAGTCATATTGCTTTTATTCAGCTGCACGTAGTTACTTTATACTTTAAACTTACACCAGTTAGCAATATTAATAAAATATTTTTGTAAATAAATTTCTACGCATTCTAAATGCAATTTTAATATAGTATTTATTAAAGTACGAGTATATATGTATGAGATTATTTAGTAAAATTAATAACTATACTTATAGACTTTTTCCAATGTCACTTTCGTCTGGTATTCATTAATCGATTCGTTGATATGAACGGCGAACGAAACGGTCCTACACCGACTGGAAAACGGAAAAAGGGTAATAAGGCGTGAGTGGAAACAGTGGATTGCAATTCTGTTTCAAATGAGAGCGAACAGGCGTTGTTTCCGACCGCGCACAGCTCCGCTCGTTCAGAATATACCCGCCACTGCGAGCGACGTCAATCGACTTACTAACGAATGTTACGTGAATGTGAATATTCTAGAATGAGAGTTTATGATAATAATTATTAAAAACGGAAACGCTTACTAGAGTAATTGAATATTATACTTGGTGTACGCATATAAAATCCAAGAATGTGATAATGAGGACGAAGCGTTACACGTGCAGTGCCTAAATTCTCACTAATTTCATTGATTTTTATTGTAATCGTAAATTTGCATTGAGGCGTATTTTACACGTGTACTAAACATATTTTTTTTTTGTAAGTAGACAAAGTTATCTTTCTCTTGTAGTACAAAATATTAGTTATGTAAACGTAAATAAAGACAGATCGATGTTGCAGTGTTTGTTCTCTTCTTCGAGACCTGATCCTTTATCCTCTTCCTGTATCATTTCGGTAATAACTTCCTGTATTAACGTAATGTCACGCCTGTAATCCCCGAAGGGGTAGGCAGATGAGTGTAGTGCACTCCCACGTTTCACCCAACATTTTATTTGGGTGAAGGGATGTTAAGAATGTAGGTACTGTGGTCATTCGGCGTTCTCGGCACCTTTGGGTTT
>DWME01006612.1:0-13459 GCA_018244795.1 Parelbella ahira ahira | reverse complement strand
GCATGACGATATGCTTAGGGCAAATACATGAATGGCCTTAGAGATCCCTGCAAAGAGGAGTTGTTTATCATTATTAAACGTATTTTCGTTTAAGATATCAACAATTTTTATTCGATAATTTAATATACATATATGTTATTCTATGTTCACGTGTGTTAATGTGTATGTATCTTTCGAAAATATAACTTTCACTCTCTTAATATCGCTGTTTTCTTTGTATACAGAATGTTCTTTAGTAGTTCTATTCTTGGGGTTTTTAAATATTCGTTTATTCGTTTCTCGGGCAGGGGTAATGGAATATATGCTCAAAAATTTCCATATCGCTGTAGTGAAATTAAAATAACATTCATCCAGAGCCTTAAGAATCTCAATTTTGAGTAAGCTTCCCTTTATGTTATTCTCTTTAGATAAAACAGCTTTTATAAAAAAGAGCGACATAAGCTCTGCTTACACGTTGTATCTCGTTAAGGAAGATGAAATATTCAGCTTATTTTTCTTGTGTGAAATAATTATTACTAGGCTAAAATGTAATGAGAAGGGTTGGGTTGCGTTAGTGTGTGTATGTATGTGTGAGTGATTGTATGTGCATGTGTGTACGCATGTGTGATTGTGTGCATGCTGTTGTGTTTTCTACACGTAAGGTACGACGTTTTCGTTGAGTTAGTGTGTGTGTTGTTTTGTTTTCTACACGAAATATGTGTTAACTTATTATACCAAGACGCTTTACATTATCCTTCGCACATAACGCGCGTTCCCCCAAACACAAATCATTATAAATGAGTTCAGAATGCTGTAATTATTATAAATTTGATTTTACTAACGTCATTTTAAGCGTGAATTGCGTTCAATTCGTTGTATTGTGTACTGCCGTTCAATTGTTATTGAAAGTGACGTTCGTCCAGGTTTCTTGAAAGTTAGCATTGCGTTGTAAAATAGTTCTATTCGAATATTAAAAATGAGGATTTGTTTTTATAATTGAATGATCCCAAATAATATTCACTGAAATGATAATCGTAAAAAATAATGCCATTTAAAGAACAATTTTTTTACGGTATCAATGCAATGATTCTTAAGTATTGAGATTTTTGATAAAATAATTGCACGAAGTCTGGATTTGTGGCAGTATGGCAATATCCTAGCCACCTATACCTTGGACGAATAACAAAACTTCTGTATCGTGCGAGTACTCCTCTTCTGCTTACCCCTGAACGGAAATATTGGTGTGATGTCATGTTATTAAATGTGACATTTTCCAATTTCGCTCGTTCCTAGGCTCGTACGTAGACTCCGCCTACCGTTTTAATTTTGATAATGAAAATTTTAAACCGGTATTTTCGTTCTACTTTAAATATTTCACGAATCTGTTGATTAATTAATTCATTTGCATTTAAATAGACGTACAATATATTTTATAAACCGCTAGGAAATCGCAATTAATTTGTTTGTTCTTTGTTTATTTTTAAACTTCTCTGTCTACCCCTTCGGGGATTACAGACGTGATGTTACGTTTTTACTTATATACTTTTTCAAAGAGGCATAGATTGTAAAACTTGTTTTAAAGCTTGTAACATTTCTAAATCCAGATCAATAATGCATTTAACTATTCTCTACATATGTATATATAAATCCACTATATTGTAAACGTGTTACCTATTTTTCTTATTTGGTTTGAAAATATATATTAACTCTTGTACTCTTAAGGCTCTACAGTTAAACGTGGGCCTCATCTCAAATTAGGAACACTAAGGCAATAGTCTACTCAGGCTAAGTGTAGCCTACACTTTGTACATCGTAAGCCGTTACGGAAAACTCTTAAGCGCACGTATTTCCTTACAATGTTTTCCATTACCGTTACAGCAAGTGGTATTTAACAGCTACGTATCAAATACACAAAGTAAATTCTAATGCGGCAAGTCTGAGAGTTTTAGTTTAGCATATTTGTATATACAGGTAAAATAGTTCACAATATATGTTTGCATAGTTGGGAAGCCACAGGCGCTCATCCGTGGCGATTGAATTTCGAAATTACAATACACACAGAGTACTCGCACGTCGTAGACGCTCGCTACGAAACCGTAGACCGTGCTACGTCATACATTGTAGGCGTTGCTCTACCGCAAGTATTTTATACTGTGGCAGCTTCTTGCTTTCGCTGGATATCTTACGATTACGTAAAATTAATGCCAGTAAATATGTATAAATATTATGTTTCATAACAAAATTTTCTCCTTTCTGTTCGAGTCTAACGCCAAATGACTTAACAAAACCCCTACCTGCTAATGTAATACTCGTCAAAATCTGTATAGACAAAAATTTAGATACGCGAATTTGTTTTGCTGATATACATAACATCACGCCAGTATTTTCTCGAAGAGGTAAACAGACAAATGTTGTATTTCCGCTTTCACTAACGCAACTGGGCGCACATCCAGATCACTACCTATTTTAAATAGGTATGTAAAAGCAAAGAATCTAAAATTTTAAGTTCAGTTTCAGAAAAACCCGGTAATCGAATCCAGGGCCTCTTGCGCTTAGTAAGCACTATAATAATGACATTGTTTAACAGCAATTGGTGATGCGTGGTCTTACACCTTTGTAATAGAACAATATTTATATATTAAATCCATTAAGTCATAAAAATAATAATTCAGTCTCGTACATAAACCAATGTTTTATTTGTTCCAAAACGCCCGATTACGACAATAATAGTGTCGGTGAGCAATCTTGAAAATTGTAGCCATTATCAAGCTTTATACAGCAATTATTCAGAAAACCCGTCGTTTACGTAAATGACTGGCAATTTAACAGAATTGCCCCAAAAAACGTTATCACAGTTAACCTAATATGCTTCACTTGCTTCTTGGCGTTCTATCTTTGATAATTGCCAAATTAACGGTGGAAATATAAATGTATTCGCAGTTTTTTTATCTACGTAAATGTTAGTCGGGTTTATTTTATCGTTTAGTGAAGTTCCTAAAATTTAATTTCATTATTGTTAATTGCGAACGTATTAAATAGATTTGATTATGAACATTTCTGCTGAGCAAGAGTTTCTGGGTTCCACCCACGTGTCGTGCAAATTACTATTATGGTTTTCCTAACTTGATATTCCCTGTAATAACCCGGAGTCTGAATTGATGCCTGATAAATGGGAATACGTATAACCCCCTATTAAATGAGACGTATAAATCATGACAGCTGAATCGTGATACTACACTTCTCTGCGTAACCCTTCGCAGAAAAAAGTCGTAATGTTATCGTGTTCGTTACTTAAGCAATGTTTGTTCTAACTAGATCGATGACAGAAAATCGTAAAATCTTATAATAGTGGCAACTTAAAGTACAGAACGACTACATTGTACAACGTCGTAAACCGTTTGTAAAACGGTAACAATATAAATAAAACAGCCAAAATGCCGTATGTATAGCGTATATAAATTTTTAATGAAAGTTCGGCTCGGTTTCACTCCATTTGTATCGAAAATAATGGATGAAGAAAGGTGTTACGAGAATTTCGCGTATGTTCTACACTACGTCATTGTATAGAGCCGCATTTGATCGTAAAATGTAAACTGTTTCCGATATGTTGATATAGGTTTTTATCACACGTTATAAAGATATAATAACCGTATTTCGTACGTTTTGCCCTGGGTGACATTCATCCCACTGGCGGCACTTTTCTCCCGACACAATTACATTTTGTCCCATATAAGATATCTTCGCCGGGATCATTATGTTTCGCGACAATTTATTTGTTGTATTATCTATATTATTAATAAAAAAACACGATGGGTGTCAAGGGAGAGCCGGTTGGAACGATGTTACTTTTGCAGTATATTATTTATTATATTAAATAAACAAGGATCTTAAGTAAATGCGCTTACGCAAAAATACCAGGATACTTTGGTTGCTTTTCATATCTTGCATAAACTGTCGTCTCTCTTTCCATCCCAAATGTTCTTGTTCTCGTCCATCTACTTACTCCTTGTGGATACCATATAAAAATCCTTCTAGATATTTCTTTGCACAATAGCTATTCACTATAAAGGCAGTTAGGCTATGGAATTTTTTACTTCCTCACTTCCGTAATTCTGAAACTATGCCAACTTAAAAAAGGTTAAAGATCATTAGTCGTTTGAATGTTTTAAGAACACTTTTATCCGATTTCATATTATATAGATAATCGTATGTGTATTCAATGTTGGATGTATATTATATGAATTGTACTTTATATCTTGATATTTAATTACTTCCCTACCTTTTTACATGTACAAGTTTATCTGCCACTCTGCCGTCACAGGTCTGCTGGAAGAGATTCTTTAGAAACGAACGTAAATAGTACATTTGCATAGACCTCATGCCATTCTATTTTTCATTTTGAAGTGGTTAGTGTACCTGAATAATTGAATAAATAAATCTGCACTGGCAATGTTGTTTCTAATAATTCTTCTTCCTTCCTGTTACACGTATCAGTCGGTTTTCTCGCAGCTGTGAAAAAAGTGACATTAAGAAGGGACAAAGTAAAAAGAAGTGGCCACGACAAAGTTGGATAGTGCTTTTGTTATCGCTCTCATGTCTACAACGATTAGTCTTTGGGTCTATTAATCAAAGTAATTCGGAAGATGTGTTTCCTAACGTGTAAGTGAGGCTACCTTATTTTAATGGCGAAATGGACTTGTCTCAATATGACAAAGACGCTTAGTCGTAGTTTTGTTTGTTTCTTTTTTGTAAGTGTTCAGGGACGAATTATCAAAATATTTTGGAAAGTGTGTTTCCTTACGTTACTTTAATAAGCGAAATGGACTTTGTCTCAATATGTCAGATACTTATTTTATTTGTTTTAGATAGTAGGTACCTACAGCATTTTAAAAA
This sequence comes from Parelbella ahira ahira, assembly GCA_018244795.1. Classification (NCBI taxonomy): domain Eukaryota; kingdom Metazoa; phylum Arthropoda; class Insecta; order Lepidoptera; family Hesperiidae; genus Parelbella; species Parelbella ahira. Next base: position 8,587 of record DWME01006612.1, on the reverse strand, counting down.
AGAACTTTGATAATACGTTAATAGTTCAGAATTTGGCATTTATTTTTAAATTTAGAATATAACACGCTGGCTTAATGTTCTTTAGCCGCAACTTTTTTTATTTGTTTTTGGATAACGATCCTTCGCTCCACCAGGATGTCCCATTGTACATTTACTGATATACAAAAAAACTTAAAATTTGTGATGTTATAATTATTCAAAGATAATATAATATTCATTGCAATTACAAAAGTAATTTGCAAATGATTTATTTTATGTACGTACGTTTCCAGTGGGACGGTGCGGTGTTAAACATTGTCATTAATTCATTAATTTTTATTCGTTGATTATTCACGGAATGAAGAATGATGATGGCGGAACATGATAAACAGGCGGCAGTTAATTTCACTCATAATAGCAGCAATATTGTAATTTTTGAGCGGCGCGACGGCGGCCCGTGATTAATGACCCTTCCCGCCTCCCGGAAGTGTGGGATGCGCTTGGATCGTCAAATACAATGTCATCCTTAAAATGCAGTGTTTTTTTTGCAATAGAATTTGTAACGGATATACAAGCCACCTGGCAGATAGATTAGTCACACAGGTTACTTTGGCTAAAATGATAGAGGACTGCCGTTGTGCGCGCATCACGCAAAAACTATTAGATAGATTTCGATCAATTTTTTTTGTTTTATATCTTAAATACCTTGGTTCCTTTCTTAAAAAACGTGTTATTTTATTCAATGTAAAGTTATTAAGGTTCTAAGAAACTTCGATTTATAACGCTTTTTTGAATTTAGCAAGGTCTATTTTTGTCTTTGATAGTTTTTATATTATCTTCTCTACATAAAATATATTATAAATAATTCCACAAACAATGCCTAATAAACGTACTGACTAATGGACGTGTTAGAAGTCTCCGAAACTCGTGGACATGCAGGAAGAGAATTATGAATGTAGAAAAAGCATGTAACGTCTGAAAGGACAGTGGTATGTGGCACTCGTGTTACCTACTTGTCCCGTTAGGGACCTGCCTTGCCAATATAATAAGCTTGTTGTACTGAGAAACCATACGTAACTGAATCTACAAATGGGATAACGATTTTCCTTAAGATTATAAGTCATGTACGCGAACATTATATTCACGTTATCTACTTTGTTATATGAGTATTTATCGTTTATTCTTATATAGTATACAATAACACTATCAAGCCAAGCATTACATTGTGATCATTTGATAAATGTAATTATATGATTGGATTGAGATTGAACAGATAAATGTTCTCCACGAGTTAAAACAGAAATAATATAACGATTTGAATGTTATTTAATGTTAAGACTATTATTAACGTACGTAACATAATTTCTGTAATATCAGAAGGAAAATAGGGTCACCCGCAATTTTTTGGGACGGATATCGAACTGGTGAAATGTAGGTTCACTGTATATGTCGTAACAAGTGAAAAGTGGGTTAGCTCTGCCTACCTCTTCTGAGGAATACAAGCGTCACTTTCAATAAATTTCCGAAAACAAAAACTTTTAATGAACATTTTTTTTATTCTATCAGTTCAATCCATCACGAATAAATTTAAAACCTGCTATTATAGATCGTTCAGAAATTACTGTTGCGAGTTGATATCACAGCGTGGTAAACACACACCCACAACAATGATTTATTGCTTCCATCTATCTGTGTTTCAAATCGGAAATAAACCAACGGATTTCTATCGAACGTACACATTTTCATTAGTTTCGTGTTGTGGTGTGGGTAATATTTATTTATATGTAGATAAAAAAAATAATTATTAAATTTTGAGGAATAATATTCGTTGTTTTCATTATCTCCAGCCTGTCATAACCCACTGCTGGGTAAAGGCGTCCTCTTATGGGCAAAACCCTTATATACTATAAAGGTTGACAGAGAATTTGTTGATTGCAGAATGGCAGTTACAAGATTTTATGCGTCGCTTAACAGTTGCTTCATCATCATCATCAGCCTATCTCAGTCCACTACTGGACTTAGACCTCCCCCAATGAGCGCCATCGCGCCCTGTCTCGACCTCCAACCCGCATGTCCAGCGTGGCGATTACGGGCATAAACCCCCCATGAATAGGCACAATGACAGTTGCTTCCAACAAAATAACCCTTGTATACTGATATGACGGTTTAAGTAGCATATTTTTACTACATTACATTGTTATTCGTCATTTTGTCGCGAGTATCGTTTTAACGTTCTTATCGTTTTTAGTTGTCTTACATTATGACGCAATGTCTCACGTTGTTTTGTCTCATTTCGTCGATAAAATTAAACAAGCCGCAGTTTGACTCCAATATCGTTTATCAGTTGGTCTTATACACCGTCATGAAAATGGATTACGTTTTGTATATTCAGCTTAACGGGCGTCGAGGAAATTCAGTTAGTAGGCTTATTGCCCACTGTCACGATAGCGCCCCGCCCTATCAATGGCAGTTACATCTTCAGATCTCTGATATCAGCGCCTCTGTGGAATTAGTTCTTTTGTACTCTACATACGTGTTAAGCACGTTATTGCGAATAGTACCTAATGACGTTTGCAATAAAGGCTAATATTACTTTTTACTTACGTGTATTACACTTAGTAGAATTACATTGGAACTGTTTCAATCTTGTAACTATTTATGGCATCTATTTGCATGTGTGTGTGTATACTTTTTATTACACACAAAGGGGTTTGAAGTGCAAAATTTGATTAAACATTTATGTAAGTGGTTTGTTACTTGAAATTATCATTCTTGCTATGTATTTAAATGTGTATCTATTTATGTATGTATTCATATGTGTATGTGTGTAAAATATCAGCCACATCTCAAAAGAACTAACAAACTCCCATGCAATTACCTTTGTGATAATGATATCAGTACAAACTTGAAAAGAAATTAGCAATTAATTATTTTTAGCGATTGACTTCTCCGCCAAGCATTACGTTTGTCTAGAAATTTGAATTTTAGAAAACGTACGTAAGGAATAAAATAAATAAAATAGGTCGAAATAAATCATTATTATTGTTATTTATACACCCGTATTATTCTTTATTAACTGTCAGAGCGGCTCGCTCGCCCGCGCCACATCGTTTGTGTTTATTCACAAAACACCTTGTTACGTCGACTTGTAGACGTCTTCGTTTTCGTACTCGCACAATGGGCGCGGCTCAGTCTTCCGCGCTACACTGCCAACTCGTTAGGGACTCTTCCAGTCCGATGCGCCAGCGATTCTTGTTTGTACGATTCGAGAAGAAGGCGCCATTGTATTATCGTTTCTTGTTTCTGTTAAACACACTTTGCCTCATTGCTTTTATTTCCGACACTCAGTAATTGGCCCGTTAGTATAATACACGTAGAAATTCTATAAGAACTTAAAGCGCCCTTTAATATTCATACCTATTATTGTATAAAAAAAATGTTGATTTGTTTTCATACTAAAATATAAAGTGAATCTGAAAAAGCAATACTAATGCAACAGAGAGTATAAAATTTGTATTAATATTATCAATGTTAATACAAATGAGTTCTACAGAAAATTTAAGTAAACATTAAAAATTAGACCAATGTAGTAATGATAATGAATGTTCTATGAATAAAACTATGTTGGTTATAAATTAGTTGTCGCTTAGTTATTGAAATAATAATATTTTATCAACATATTTTTTCCGTAATCCGATTAGCAATATACAATTCTCCACTAATCGCCGGTTGACTGACCCAGCAAGTCCGCCCCAACTTTTAACGAAATTAATATATCAAGGCGCTTTAAGGTCTTCACAAACGAAGCTATTATATATGTACATTAACATATTGTACTATAATAATAGCGAACTATCACAGAGTATCGCTTTAATATACATTAGTATGTTTATCATTGTTGTGTGTGCTGTTGTTGTTATCTGCCCAATAATATGTCTTGCTATATCTGTATTCATATTTTGAAGAAAAAAAACTTAACGTCACGCCTATAATCCCCGATGAGGTAGGCAAAGGAGTATAGTACATTCCCACGTTTCACTAGTTACGTTTACGTCCCATGCAATAGGTGGTGAGCCTATTGCCATACGCCGGGTACGGATCCAGACTCCGAGTCATTACTAGAAATTCAAAATTAGAAAAATCGTATAGTACCCCACCCGGGATTTGAAACCAGGTCCTCCCGATCGGCAGTCGACCAATGAGGTAGTCAACTTATGCTATAACTATAAAGTATGATTTTTTCTTACCTCTACATAACTATGTGTGCGGTTACTCTAATCTTACTTTAGAAAATATATTGTAATATATCATCACATGTCTTGATATAATACGTATTATAACGCTGTCTGTGACTACTTTTAAAGTTCAAATTTTGGTTCATACCGAGCTCTTCGCAGAGAAATGTTTTACGAAAACTACTTTCTTCGTAACTTAATTTAAACGTGATTCCGTGTCTTTGGCTTGATGGAAAACTGTTTAATTTTAAATTTCTTTAAAAGGTATCAACAAAGGTAATTAATTATTTTCAGTCTAGACTTCGTGTCAGGTTTTTTAATTGCCAAGGCGCCGTAATCGACTTTGGAAATTCGTCAGCTGTTAATTATATCATAATTGGTTTTATAATGTATAATATTGTTATTGGGTAATTAATGTTTAATTTCGCTACACAATTTCTTTGGCTTGATTCAACTTTATTGTATTTGATCAAATTTTCTAGGAGTCCCACAGGTACATTTAATATAAATCTTGAAGAAACAAACCATAAAACTCATGCGACATAGCTTAATTATAATCATTATCATAATCTTCGTCTCATTTGATACTAGGGTCATTTGATGGTAAAATTAATGTAGTTATCTGTAATGGACTGCTGAGTGAAACGTACACGTGTTTTGTGTGCATGTTTATGTGTATGGGTGTGTGTCTATGGCATCTACATATGTACGTAACAGTAAATTATTGTATGTAGTTTACAGTGTGAATTATTATTATTATTTGTCATAACTGATTCGTTAAAATTGTTATTGTCGCGACGTGTTTCGATATATAATCACTTTTCTAATATTTAATCTCTTAATTTACTTTTCTTTCTCTTTAAATACGTTAAACATTGGCCAAAATGATTTTAATAAAGTCTTGCGTGACTAAAAACTTTCAGTGGAAATCAAAGCACTAACAGTTACGAACCCTCCTTCACTACAAATTGGGTTAACGTCAGGGATGTCTGCTCAGTAATTTTATTATTAACGTCTGCTTGAAGGGAAGTAAAAAAATATTTCTTCAAGTTAAAATACAGTCTCTTTGAAACCGATAATATTATTAGATACCATTAGGCGCATTTAATAAATGTCGATTACATGTTTTTGTACCTGTACTACCTGATTTTTTAATTCATTTGTTGTTGGTAATGATTTTTAATACAGGCAATGAAGTTTGGTTAGTTGAGCGAATGAATATGAATGACGTAATGACATCTGTCAAACTTTAACATTTACGGTAGACAAAATCTCTGTATTTTTTCATAGGCGACGACCTTGATTTTTTAAATTTACATATAACTATCCCGAATATCCCGATTAAGCAAGTGATTGCCAGTTTGAAGAAACATGATTCTTTTCTTTGACTAAAAATCTGGACAATTTGAAACCTTTTTATACTTGTTTACTCTTGACGCAGATTAAAGCAAAACTTTAAATAATAAGACGAGAGTGCTTAATGCTTGTAACGAAATTTCCAAGTGACAAGTTTCTAATTAGTTTCTAATTTATAGTTCACAAAATATCTACATTTAAATTGTCTCGTTACGTATCCACTAATCGATCAACAAAATTCTAAGATTAATGTTATATGTCGGTACCAATTAGAATCTACCCTATGCTTAATTAGAAAAATTCTTTTTATGTTGATTAATTATATGGAAATATACTTGCGCGACTACAGTATCATCAAATTTAGGTTTCGGCGTGTCTTATAAATCTGAGGTAGTTATGTTAGTCGGACATTGCACTAAATCAGTCAGCCCGTCAAGGGCATCTTTCAAACACATAGAACACGGTTAATTGAAATGGTAATTAGTTACAACATAGATAAGATTAGATAAGTGTCTCCGCCGTTACAAAAGACTAATCTTTTACGAACATTGTGCCACCCTACAAACAAAATCTTTTAGTGTTCGGGGACAATCTTGTGTTATTTTAGAAGCAACCCCATTCAATGGGCCGGTGTTTAAGCTAAATGGAAAGAGAGGGCCAAGGTGAATAGATCCCTGAGGGGTCTTCGCCTCGTTTACGTTAAAATAACACTTTCACTTTTATCGTTTTATTATCAATCTTTACAACGGGACGTAATCTTTTACAACTTTGTAAAATATTGGTGTACACTATCTATTCTTGAGTAAACTTATCTGAAATACATAAGATTAAATATTCCTATGGTTGTACATATAAGTGATTCGTTTTGTTTACAAAACACTAAGTTGCAAAATTTTTACATGTATGATTGATGACATAATTCAATGTGAATTGGACAAGATTTTGCCTTTGTGGAGTTATGCACGAAAAGAACAGTACTAATTGCACACAAAGTGCCACGCGACCAAAAGTTACTACATCACGAATACGAACAGACATCTGATTAATTCAAACATAGTGGGTCATCTTGAGATCTTTACATCAGTGCTTGTACCAAACATTCGTCATGAGGTCTACATACTCTTAAGGAACTTCACAATTAATATTAATATTGATATCTGATCTCATAATATTACTATCCTATTGATTATAATGAACATTGATATAATAACTTCACTACTAATGTATAGAATAAAAAATTATATCATTTCATAGCATAATGAAGAGCGGAACCTAAGAGCCGAGGGGTCCACGCCTACACTCTCCGGCACGGCAGTAAAGTGATTAAAGACTGCAGCGAGACGCGCAGTCACTCACCTGACCTTCTTATACATATATTAACAAATAAATTCCCTCCAATCCATTAATGCTTTGCTTATTTTATGCCCCGATTTTAATCTTAAAACGGAATATTGAATTAAGCGCTAAAAGAAAATTTCACATTAATATTAAAAGATTTAAAAAATACAAGCTTTTCATTTCGATTTGTTTATTTTCCGAAAATACAGGTTCGATAAAAGTAGATTTTACAAGGTTAACAAGGTTTTATAATTTTTTTCTACATATTGCTTTACTATGAATATTAAAAATAATTCCCAGCATATGTTTAAAACTTAAGCCTTGTCAGAACTTTTTTTTTTTAAAAAAACGATGTGTTCTTATTGGTATATGTGCATTTTTTCTCGAAGTGTATGAGAACTGCGTGAATTTAACTTTTTATACTGTCTTTAGTAAGTTTAATGAAGTTTAACATAAACTACATTGCCGCTTTTTTTCATAAATCCAACCAGTTTTCGAGATTTTTCTATATCTACTACGGCTTAGGTTTGCATCACCGTAACAACTCAAGTTCGCACACCGAATATCTCTCACCCAAATCTAATATGTATGTTTACTCTGTTCCAGGTAATTCACAGCGAGGAATCTCGTGCGAGCGTACCGCGCGTCAATTCCATTAGCCTCACTACCGAAGTTGGATCTGACCGCAAGTAATACTCCGGCTTTAAATAGATCTGTTTATGTATTCGGCAGATCACCGCGAGGTTTGTCGTACCGTACCAACTTGGAGTCCGTGTGCATAATTCTCCGTATTAAACTTCTCGCCCCGGGACGTGTTAGATTCGAGCCATTAATTCTAAAGCACCGCCCGTTACACAATATCTTTTGTGTCGTGACATTCTTATTGTGACATTCATTGAGTTCATGACATCATAATTCTTGTTAACGTTTTCTGTAACTGTCGTGTACCGGATTTAAGGTCGTCATCGATTAGGATTCGGTAGGAAGCGGTGAGAGATGTGGGTAATATTTTTGAGAATTACGGAGAATGTTGTCTAATAATCTTTATTCACGAAACATGGTTATCGTTGAGATATTAAGTATTATTTCGTTTCCTATGTCCTATAACCTCTTTAACAGAGTAAAACTGTTAGAGTTAAAATTTTATGATTCACATCACATTACGCGATGGAGCTCATTGGGGGAGACCTATGTCCAGCAGTGGACTGAGATAGGCTGATGATGATGATAATGATGATGATACACATTAGTCCTAATGGAGTAAAGTATTGTTTTGGAACTAACGGCACGCGGGTCTGTTTATATGTCTCGATGATTTCGAATTGTATACCTCTTCGGCTGCTTTAAATATACCTACATATTTATGCTTTGGAAAAGTATAGTGGTCGGCCTAACAACTCTATGAGGTTTTACTTCGAGAGAGGTCACGTTAAGCAATTTTCTCTGGCTGCTATCAGTAAGTAACAGTCGCCAAACGTTTTTATGATTTTTCGGATGAATATAAAACTTGATTGCGTGTATCTAGGTCAATATCAGGTTCAGGTCTAAAAAATAGCAATAAAATAGTAGGAGATTCTCATCTTCAGAAGCGCTAAATATACATTTCATACATTTCAATTGTTGAATACAATACATTTCATATTGTTGAAGTAGTATTTTATACTATAGAGATATCCTTA
>DWME01006611.1:0-13460 GCA_018244795.1 Parelbella ahira ahira | reverse complement strand
CGCTCCATACGAAATCCTATTTTAATTAATCCACTATCCATTTCATATTTTTAAATATGCCACCAACTATTTTCGAATGTTATTACAAGTTCTATACTACTACACGCTCCATACGAAATCCTATTTTAATTAATCCACTATCCATTTCATATTATATAATAACCCAACATTATTTTCTAACAATGTAATCAAATTAAAATCTTATAGATGAGTACAATACATGAAACTGAAACATTATACTGACGCCGTATTGCAGGACTCTCCAGACACAAATCTACCTAACTATGCGGGGCCAGGATCTTACCCTGGCGTGGACTCGGGCGCCCCGAGCCCAGACGGCTGCAGTTTCCAACCAGCTGCAGCCCGGTATAGACTAAATGAACAGCGTAAGTAACTTTAGATCTAACATTGTCGGATTCTAAGACCACCGTCCTGAGCTACAAAATTGTCGAAGTCTAACAATAATAACTACAAATATGGTATAATAAGGCGATTTGATTAAATAGTAAGCGTCAAGGGAGCTTGTGATGATTAGTTTCGGAATACTCGAAAATGGATAAATATCCTTATTATAGGATGTTTTCCTTCATCTATATAACGAATAATATTTTAGTATTTAACAAAAGCTTTGTTAATAACAGAGAGACAAGCTGATTCAACAGTCCAAAGCAGAATCATATATACATACGCAGAAGCAAATGTATATATAAATAAAAAACATCGAGTGTCAGATATCACTCTTTGCTTACAGAATTGGTATGCTTACATTTGAGCTTATACGATTCTGGTTTTCCAGGTATAAAGCTGTTAACGTCTATCAACCAGATAGTGCAGCAGCGGGCTGAACTGGAAACCAATAGATCCACCCTCTCGAGTCTTCTGGACGAACTAAGACGGAAACTGAAGAGACGGATTGAGGAATGCCACATTGATAAGAAAGAAAAGATGAAGGTACGAAACACGTTCCACTGGAGATGTTACGAGTGCATTGCTAGGTGTTAAAAGTCAGGAAGGAGGATGATATATATGCCAGGCACTTTACAAGAAGGCAGAGAGCGCAGAGTACAAAATATCTCTAACCTTACAGACCTAAGGTGCTTCTACATTCATAACTCTCTACTTACGCGCATTGTTGGAATTATTAGGATTGGAAATGATTAGCATACTACTGTTTGTATACCGTTACCATCATTCCAAGATGCTATACAAGCACTTAGTAGAGTCCTTAGAGGAGTGGTGGACCTGGAACATATGTGTCGTGAAATGAAGATTATGCTTCCATTTCATTTAAATTAGGACTTTCGAAATGTATTTAGACTCTGTGCTAATACAAGGTTTCAAGTTTGAAAAGCATAATATTATAAAAACAGTTCAATAGCAATAATTCCCACCACGATACCCGCACAGGCTCTGAAACAAGCGAACTTACGTCTGGAGAAAGAGAAGTTCAGCATCGTTACGGAAATGGAGCACCTAAAGCGTCACCTGGAGAAGGAGGAGGCCCACCACCTGCAGCACGCGCGGACTGCCGTCGCCCAGGTATCTTAACAGTTAACCGATCATCATCATCAAGCGGTGGCTCATCACAGCTGGACATAAATCTTACAAAGGTGTACGACAACTCTCGATCCTCTAGATATCTCATCCACCCGCTACTACCTACCTTTTCAAGCTCATCGGTCCAAAAACTGCAAGGAGTTCTATAGTAACAGTATACTAGTTAGGACTTAAGCCAATAGGTCTCTGAAGTCTGCACATACGCACTTGGCCAGCGTGGCAAAATATGGCCTTAACTTTTCAGCACGACTGCCGATCGGGAGGTCCTGGGTTCAAATCCCGGGTCAGGTGCTATCGAATTTTTCTAATTTGGAATTTCTAGTAGTGACTCTAAGTCTGGAATTGTGCCTGGTGTATGGCAATAGGCCCACCTATTCCATGGGACTTAAACGTAACTGGTGAAACGTGGGTCAAGTGTACTACACTCCTCTGTCTACCCCTTCGGATTACAGGCGTGATGTTACTTTATATTATCAATGATGTAGCTTGAAACTAATAAAAACTATTAGAAGTGATTTGAAACTTACAATTACAGTAATTTTTTCAAAATTGTTATCTTTTTTTAATTTTTTTTGTAGGCAATACAAGGTGTAACCAAGATGGCGCCCCACGACCAGCTGTTCGCGCCGTGTTCGGTATCCGAGCTGCCAAACATTGTCAGCAGGAACGTTGCTAAAAACGCGCCTTCCAGGGTGGTAAGTGGAGTTTTAGAAACACTAATTATCTTCTAACAACTTATCTTACACAGTCCGTTTCCTACTGTCCTGTTCGAGGTAGCTTGCAGGTATCTATGGGTGGCAGCGACCATTTATGTTCACTACTAGCCTGTTTGTAACTCTGTTTTAATTTTCCACAATCTGTGGGGCTGTTAGTCGTGTGAATTCTTCCAATTTGCACTTGACCCTACGGCTTTATCCCCTATTCTAAAATGAGACCTATGTCCAAAAATACAGCGGTCAAAGTGCTGATGATAAAGTTTAATTTATGATTAATTTATCTTTAATTTCATATTAATTTGCGTACTAATAGGCGGACAACAAGTTAGCCGCGGCTAGGCTAATGCGTGACATAGCCGAGCTGAGGCAGCGGGTGTCTCAAGTGGAGGCAAGACTGGCCAATGAGCTCAAGGTATGTATACTGTTAACTTTACATCTATGTAGACTCCAGCAGCCCCGAACCACTTGACGCTCGCTGCACACAGAGCTACACTTCGCTCGAGCGCGCGTGCGCTTGTGGCAGACAGTGCCCTGTAGCTTAGATGGTAGCACTGTCGCCTTGAACGGTATTATAATAACAGGCTAAATCATGTCAGTTAAAGTTCTCCATACACAGATAACTCAATTTTGATGTGTCATGGAGTTGCCATGTACATTATTGATAACTGCTACAATTTATTTATTTTTGTTGATAGGTTATCAAGCTAGCGATTCTGTTGCCGCCTGAAGTATATTGTAAAGTATTGTTATTTTCAAAATCGTGTAAAATGGGGTTAGATATTTTTGTGATGTTAGAGCAACAGTGCAATGATAACGAAATAAATAGAGCTGTAATGTGTTTAATTTTGTCTTTGTAGGCATAAGGATTGCGGATAGATAGAGAATAAGTTGAAAAATAATATTACCAGTGCATTTCCAGCGTAAACGGCAGGCTGAGGTCGACATTGTGCGATTGAGGAGGGAGCTGTCCTCTACCAAGAGCTGCGTCGCCTCCCTAAGGATGCCAGTGCCGCCCATGAGAAAACAGTGCTCCAAATTCGCTTAATGGTTACCAAGGATTTGTCACCAGAATGGCATGTTTTAGATATTTCAAAAAATCTAATATAATTAGTATTTGCAATAGAATGGAATGATTCATCACACGATTAATTTTATTATTGTTGTTAAATTGTCACGCCAGGCCTCTTACGGGGTATACTGAGAGCACTGCGTGCCAAATATCTTTATCTTTAGATACTTGAAGTGCTTCTTTAGATATGAAATAATTCTTGTTAGTATATACAACAGAATATAAAAAGTACCTACATAAATATTAGATTTGGCGCCATTTTACGACTCAATAGCTTTTAATGACACCTAATATTTTATAATTAAACATCCATTGTTGTGGCATAAACAAGTAAAATAGAAAAACAAATGGTAGAGGAGGTCATGTCTATGGTACGTTTAAATATCTTTAATATTAGGCTTAACATCCTTCGTAATATCCACGCAATCATTCATAGAAAATCACTGGACACCCTTGAACTATGTGGAGTGATGATATAAAGTGGCTGGCTGTGATCGAATACGAAGAGCTGAAGATCGAGCTCAGTGGCGTGCCATTGGAGTGAATCTGTTGAAGACTATATAACTACTATAGGACACGACTTCCAAAAGACATGTTTGTGCTTAAACATAATCAAAAGTTACAATGGAATAATGTCCTGGACAAATCTCCTTACCCAGTTACTGGGTTCGTTCATTTCCAAAAGTAAATATTAATTTAGTGCTTCAATTACGTTATTTAGTATTATCGTAGTTATACTTACTTACATTGAGTTTTTTTTTTTAATCTTTATTAAGAGATTATGACGCCCTGGTAAAACCAACAGTTACAAATGTCACAGTATATATTAAAAGTTCGGTGCAGTTAATAACTATACAAATCGTTTACGAGCTACTTTGTAACGCATTATGGCTGAAACCGACATGGGATTAGCCAAAATGCTACTGCACTCACCGATGTGACCATGATACTTCAGTACTTGGCTTCTAAGGTCGGCGTTCTGGACACATTCTATCAGTATATGGTATACATCATCTATTACACCATAAGATGGACAATTTGGAGACGTCGATTTCTTCATTAAACACATGAATTTATGGCCCGGAATATTACCCGAACGCAGCCTTAGAGCAGTCACTATCTTACCTCTAAAGTTTAGATAATAGCGGAATATCAATCCAAGGGGAATTCATGGGATGTGTCATTTACATCTGTCATTGAAGTATTCTTTCCACATGTTATATGCCTCGTTTTTAATTCTACCTATAAAATTACTATAATATGGTAAATAACATTACGGTTCCCCATCGGTCGCAACCTGTTCAGTTAGACTGTCAACTATCTCATTACTTTCGAGACCAGTGTATGAAGGTATCCACAGCAGAGCCAAATTAATGCCTCGAGACTGTAGTTTGGATATTTGATCCAAAATCGTAAAGGCCATCGGAGTTCTTCGAAAAGTCGAGGTACACCGCGCCAAGTGCTGAAGTGCGCTCTTAGAGTCAGTTAAAATTAAAATTTTGTCATGACTGATAACGTTTACGTACGTCAATGTCTCTGAAATAGCGATCAGCTCCGTTTCCATTATACACGCACTAGCAACAATACAAAATTTCATGTTGTCTCTAGCGTCATAATTTAAAAAGGCCGCAATACATTGAGTTTTACTATTAAACATTTCGTGAATTAACTAAGTATGTACCTATCTCGTTATGATGTCGTAATCGTCTAGTACTCATGCGTCGCAGGCGAGAACGGTAGGCATTGGTAGAGGGAATAAAATGGCCGGACAGAAGCGCATTCGTCCCCAGTGCTTAGTTGATTTCTGCGTGTTGCATGTATATACATGATTAAATTATCTACCAACTAACTTTTGGCGATTAGTCAGTCGCAATCTAACATCAAGCGATCGGCGGGAGCTCATGAAGAAGTGCCACGGTCAGGTCCGAAACTAGTCAGGTTATCCTGAAAAACATATGATTTAAGCCAATGCATGTATATTATTAAGCTAGAGACTATTATTCTGTCTGAAGGTATGTATTACTTTCCATAGTCTAACATACTTTATTTGTAGATGAATAAAGAATTTATCGTTTTTTTTAATATTTTATTGATTCCCAATTCCTGCGTTATCTTTAAAACAATTGTTGATAAAACAATGCCTGTCTCGCTCTGACGGTCTCTTACGATATCTTATATCTGAGATTGGGGTCAGTGGATATATTTTACTAAATGGACTCGTACTACTAACTTCGAATCCACAATCCACAATTTACGACTTTCGTCAGCACCACCAGAAGCTTAAAAGACCTTTCTATCTAAAGATCTTTTTACGGTACAGTGACGGGATTAGACAAGCAATAACAAAAATAACTTTTCAAATCCAAATTAAACAACAATCAAGAAATAAACATTTTTATTCGCTTACAAGACATTGTAAAGCGAATTTACATGCAAAAATCCAGAAACATGCTTATTGCTCTATAAAAGCAGCGTAAAACAAAAATTAATATACCCATAGGTAAAAAAATGCCGCGAAATTTATTATCATAGACATGTGTCAACTTTTAATTGTCATACAATTATTATGTAACAGAATAAAAACAAATCTGTCAAATTAACTTTTACCACTTAGAATTTAGATATAAATCAGCTTTGCATTATTTGCCGTGTGCTAAATAATGAGTTTGGAATGAACGTTTTCCCTTAAAAATTCTTAAACAAACATCGCATTGGTATACTGGCTGTCCGGTGTGCATTCTGGTATGTTTTTCAAGAGATTCTTTGCTCTTCAGATCTTTGCTGCACACGGAACACTTCATATTATGGACATCGTCTTTAGTACCGTGTACGGTGGTCATATGATGGGTCAAATGTTGAGCGACCACGTATTTTTTAGGGCATATGGTACATTGATACTTTTGTTGCTGTGCCCTCGGCGTCACTTCCATTTTAGACAGCTGAGTTGACTTTTTTGATACGCAGCAAATCCTGTTGGCAAATAACTTTCTTATACTGCAAGTACTCAATTAATTGAGTCACTAGAATCCATATGAAGTAGATATGACTAAATTCATACCCATCAATGTGGTACGAAACTTTTTTACATCTGTGTTTAAGTAAGTGATATTAATTATTGACTTCCTAATTTAGAATTTCTAGTAGTGACCGGAGTCTGGAATTGTGCCCAGGCATTAGGCTCACCACCTATTCCATGGGAGTTAAACGTAACTGGTGAAACGTGTGAGTGTAACTCCTCTGCCTACCCCTTTGGGGATTACAGGCGTGATGTTACGTTATCATAAACAATAAAATATCAGTAATTCTATGTTACCTGCTCCGCCCTCTCAAATCTGCCTTTGAATTTAACACCAAGCGATCTCTCATTATAGTAGACACCATTTTTAATCTGTTCCGCCTGTCACTTGTTTTGCTCTCTCTATTTTTTTTGCAGCGCGAACATATAAATTCCTTCCAGCCCTCAAAAGGGACTAACATTGGGTATCTTTGCTTACACATATTGCAAGGGATATTCATTCTTTTTATAATCACGTTAGTCGCGCTACCCCGACGATCTCGACGCATTTCCCGCCTTTTCGGAACCTCCATGAGTTTAGATCGCTTCCGTAGTTTGACAACTTCCTTTAAACTGTTGACAATTCTGTTGTTATCGTCCTTTCGTTCGGTTAGAGTGCAGTAACCCTCGCCGGTGCCCATTTGAGAGTGTTTTGATGAATCTGTATTAACAAACTCAGTTATTAACAAAATGCGTGACTTTTACTGTTTTGATTGCTGGCGAGGCAGTTATCTATTCACAAAAAGGAATTTGATTAAAATTTAAAGAACCATTTTTCTAGGTGTTATTCGTGTATTTTGACCAAATAGATTAGACACTAACTGATGAAACATTCAGAAGACTCCGAAACAGGCGTTCATGGATGAAAAATATGGCACTCATTGCTCTGTTCCCACCGTAAGAAATCTTATATGACAAAATACATAAAAATAAAATTAGTAATATAAAAAAAACGATGTAGTTACATTCGCTGCGCTGTTTGGCAAAAGCGGCGTGCACCAGAGTACGGAAACGATTAATGTTGCGCAGCTGACGGACACAGTGGTCGCAAATTAGACAATCGGATGGATACACCTACAAAAATAAATAAATATGAAAAATTTTTACGCTTCTTTCGTTTCTTAACATCTGTATTTTCTTATAGGGGCTTAACAACCGGTTTGATATATGTACTTCCAAGATTCAGCTGTTGTATTGTACCTCCCACCATGCTATTATGGGCGACAGTATTGCCATAGACCGGGGACAAATGCAGCCTACGAGCCTACTAGGATATTCAAGTTAGAAAAACTCAAAAATTACCGACGAAGGGGTTTAACCCCGGATCTCACGCTCTGTCTAATCTACAACTACTAGGCCAGTGAGTGATATTATTCAAAATATGAATAGTACAACTATATAACAACCTACCATGATACCAAAGCAATCATATAATAGATGATCATATCTTTCCTCCACACCCTCGCTAATATACGACTCGTTGAAGCCTCGAAGGCTACTATCTCCGCCACATAGCCGGCAGCAACGCACCATGGCGCTACCGTCGCCAGATGCGTGTGCGTTGAATGTCATTGGAAGAGAGTCCTGGACAAAATGCTTACTAAAGAACTATATTTCTCTCTCTAACCCTTCATCTTTAATTTTTAATCCACCACACAAACCGACATGCTGATCCATTGCATATTATTAAAAGATATTCGTTAAGCAATATTAAATTTACAAAAATAGTTACAGACTGACGGCTTAGTTACATTAACTTCTCACTTTGCTAAATATTTTATAAAGTTTCTCTTTAGACCACAAGACGTCCATTTCACTTCATTAAATAATATTCATGTAAAATAAATAATTGCCCAGTAACAACGAAAATAGAAAATTTTGTTAAATAGTGATCATGTTACACTTATGACATAATGTGCAGTCATAATAAAATAGTTGAAAATCACATTGAACTCAACACATACATTGAGGTAAAGTTGTTATCTTAAATTTAAAAGTTCCAAAGATAAGACTAAAAAATTAAAGTTATATTTATAATCTGTTAAGTTTTTTTAATCTTTTAGTTTGACAAGATATTGTTTGTTTGACACATTTCATTGTTGCTGTTGAGGAAAGAACAAAATAATAGTGGCTGTTGATTTGATAAATAAACTTATATTATGTTACATACATGTAGATTCTAATGTATACATGTAAATGTATAAATTAACATACAACCTTACTAGATATAACTCAAAATATTAAAACTACGCGAAAGCTAGTACTTGTAACATACACTTGTATTTTTTTCTACAAATCGTCGAAAACTGAGAAAAACATGGGCGGGAAAGCAGAAAAGGGCACACCAAAGTATATAGCGAACAAAATAAAAGCAAAAGGGCTGCAGAAACTGCGATGGTATTGTCAAATGTGTCAGAAACAGTGCAGAGATGAAAATGGCTTCAAATGTCACACTATGTCGGAGTCCCATCAGAGACAACTGCTCCTCTTCGCCGACAACGCTTCGAAGTACATTGACGAGTTCTCCAGAGAGTTCTCTGATGGCTACTTGGAGCTGCTAAAGCGTCAGTTCGGTACCAAGAGGGTAAATGCTAACAAAGTATACCAGGAATATATCTCCAACAGGTAAGCTACCTTTGGATTTGATTGATATAATGTGAAAGCTCCTTTGTAGAGTAGCGCCCTTTAGGGGAGACCTATGTCCAATAAACATCCAAAGGCTGATGTTGATAATGAATGTGAATGTTGATAGATGTAAGTACCAAGAGAAATCAACTCATCTATCTTGACCAAATAGGTCATATACTGGTTGGTGGGCTGTCAGAGGTCTTTGATACTGGTGTGTGTATGATGCAAGTCTCATATTTAGTAAAAGCCTGTTAATCTGTAAAGTTAGATATTTAATCATTCTGTGTTCTCTGTCTCCCCTCTCAAGGATGTAATGTTATGATAAAATGCTAATAACATACTTTCTGTTGAAGGTGAAAAATATGCCTGTATTGAAATCTTTATTAATTCATTTATTTATATATTTATTGAGTTGCACCAACATAGTGGATACTATTAAGATTAATGTTCAGTAATAGTGCTTAACATCACGTCTGTAATCCTTGACAGGGAAGGCAGAGGAGTGTAGTACACCCCCATGTTTCACCAGTTACATTTACATCCCAGGGAATATGTGGTGAGCCTATTGCCATACACTGGGTAGAGATCCTATCTCTTAACTAGTATATTGTAATGCTAATACTGTATACATATTACATAATAATTAGTTGTTTGTTCCAGAGACCATCTCCATATGAATGCAACACAATGGGAAACGTTGACAGACTTTGTGAAGTGGCTCGGTCGGGAGGGCAAGTGTGTGGTTGATGAAACAGAAAAAGGCTGGTTTGTGGCTTACATAGATCGGGATCCGGCCGCCATAGCTGCACAGGAGGCCAAGGCCAAGAAAGAGAAGATGGATAAGGATGATCAGGTGAGGATCTTTATATATATGTTTTATTCATATAATCAAATTTTTAAAAATAAACTTACATTTGTTACTTGTCTAGTGTATTCTATGGTGGGACCCTTAAAATAACTGGTAAGATATGGGAGTGTACTAGACTATACTGTAGGGGTAGCGGTAGATAGAGGTTTACACCTCTGGGATCATATAGGAGTCATGTGATATTATAATGTGTAATTATATAATTTTTATAGGAAAGAATGTTGGAATTCATAGAGAAACAAGTAGAGAAAGGGAAAAAGATGGTGATGAGTGATGAACCAACATACACAGAGTTTAAAAGGGAGAGCAGCCAGGAAAAGTTAACTTTAAATTTGAATTTGAAGAGGAAAGTTGAAGGTAGGTAGGAATTTATGTGTTTCAAAATATTTCTAGCAATAGAATAATATATTTAGTCTTGGATCAAGTTTGGGTATTCTCATTATCTCATTATCATGTTTGGGTATTCTCATTATCACCATCATTGTATATCATCAGCCAATTTCTTTCCACTGCTGGACATAGCAGTCCCCAATACCACACCACTGTGCTTGATCTTGAACATTTCACATTCAGCCACCACCACTTATAATAAAGTGACATATAATTTCACTATATTTTATTTTCCCACAGATAAAAAACCCGAATTATCTAAGTCAGCATTGAAACTAGCTAAGAGTAAAGAAGAAAGTAATAAAAAACAGAGGACAGAGGAGAGTGTGATCAAGCAGAATGCGCTGGGTGAGATAATGGAGATGCAGGAGAGGGCCAAAGAGAAAGCGAATAGGTAAGACATTTCGGTTATGCATCTGCAAACTGTGTAATAAGCTTCCTTGGACATGTTAAACATATTCTATGTCATGAGGTTTTCAAATATAGCTTAAAAAAACTTCTTCAAGGCCTTCAACACCTTTTATGTTGCACATGTCTACAGCGACTGTGACTGCTTATCATCAGTTGAGCCTCCTGGATTTTTATATAAAAAATGTGATGAATCTTGCATGTTTTAAAATGGTACTGTAATAGTAGTCTCAGTGGTGTGATTAAAGACTACACATTGAATATGTCTGACTGGCTCGCTGGTGCAGTTATTAGTGAACCTGTCATACCAAGAGTTGTGGGTTCAATTTCTACTTTTACTTTGTCTGCAAAAGTGTTTGCTGCATCCGGGTTGAATCTTTATTCCATCAAATACCTTTATCTGTATTAGTAAATATTTACATGCTATCTGGTTACCATAACACAAGTTCTCTGGACATGTACTTTGGGATGAGATGGCTGAGCTTGGGTTGGTGTGGAGATGCCCCCAGATATTATTAATATTATTATATATCAATGTCAATCTCAATCAACACTGTTCTGACGTGTCGCCATCTCTTCACCGAATCATGAAAAACTTGCATCACTATGACATATCCGTTATAATATTTGTTACGTTTTCAGGAAAGACTATTGGCTAACAGAAGGAATAGTCGTGAAGATAGTTACCAAGTCACTGGGCGATAAGTTCTATAAGAAGAAAGCAGTGGTTGAAAAAGTGGTGGATAAGTATGGAGCTCATGTGAAATTGACAGATGAGAACACCAGGTTGAAGT
Organism: Parelbella ahira ahira; assembly: GCA_018244795.1. Classification (NCBI taxonomy): domain Eukaryota; kingdom Metazoa; phylum Arthropoda; class Insecta; order Lepidoptera; family Hesperiidae; genus Parelbella; species Parelbella ahira. The sequence continues at coordinate 1,975 of DWME01006611.1, read as the reverse complement.
TGGATCAGGTGAGGACACATAGATTATAGTGTTTCATTAATTTTCTGATAAGGTGTGGCTTAACAGAGACTGAGATTGACACTGTAAAGGCCTTGAAGTGTTATGAGCATGTGATGTTCTGGGGTTATCGCTGATTACTTCTAGGTGTCAATTACACTTCTATGGAATGTCTCATATTGCACTGCTTTTAATTGTTTACTGTTAACAATATACGTAAAAACTATATTTTGAACCTGACAATGATTGGAAATATATTTTTGACTAACCTAATTATCATATTATTACTATTAGTTTAAATCATTTCATAAATGTGAATATTAAAAATATACAGAGAGTCACTCATTTCATAAATGGTCATTGTGTAAATTTTGTAATTTGATGTTTGTTTCTCAATCAGCCTAGATGGCAGCACAGTTCTGTTTGACGAAAGGTTACAATGTGTGACATGATGTGTCCAGAATCACCTGGAGACCGTGATACCGGCCCCGGGGCGTTCCGTGCGCTTCGTGAACGGCGCCTACCGCGGACAGCGCGGCGTGCTGCGCGCCGTGGATACCGACAACTATTGTTGTGACGTGGAGGTTGGGAATCACGCCTAGATCTGTACATATTTCGTCATCATCATTATTTTAGAAATTGTCTATGGTTCTCATAGAGTAATGTCGCGGTTTTGTTTTTTAATCTACCAAATACCTTATTAGTAGATACAAATTAATGATTGCAATAAAATTATTCCGAAAAATATTTCTATTCTGGCGTAGACGTGTTAAGATGAAATTGTAGTCAAAGGTATCTTTTTTGTTTTCGACCCTTTTATCATCCCACTGTTGGAACACTGGTCTCCTCTCAAAATGAGAGGGTTAAGGAGGTAGCCTGTCGGCTTATGATGATGATTATGATAGTCAGGTCTCTTACCCAGTACGCAGACAGCACCAAATGTCAAATGTCTCTATCCTTCCAGACCTGATATGGTTGCACGTTCATTACTGTCTTCATACATTCACACCAGTTTTAGGGAGTTCTAACTCTCTCATCTACTCATCTGACCTCTTATTTAAGATATGTAGGTGAAATGTACGAGATTGGTTTGTCAACTTTTTAATTTTTTCTGTCAACAGATTTCTGAAGGTCCATTGAGAGGGCGACGAGTGAAAGAAGTTCAATATGAAGATATCAGCAAATTGGCAAGCTGATAGTGTCACAGCCAAATATTTAAGGATTTTAATAAATAATATGTATATGTAGACGATGTTATGTTTTTAACTTTGTCTATTGTAAATATATTTATTTTTATATTGTCTCTGTACGTCATAGGAATGTATTAAGAATAAAAAAAATAGATGCCGACGAAGGATCGGGAGTTTCATTGTTTTTCCGCAATAAACTTGTTAGTTGCTATTGTGATGATTTGGCAAGTACTTTATTTTCTTGTGTTAAAAATTGTCTATGGATAGACGTGTAAAGTACTATGGAATATAATTTAGTATGCTCTATGGTGTAGGAGATACAAAATGAAGAAAAAGAAAATAAGACAAACTTTGTAGGATATAGGAAAGTATTTATAATTAATACTTTAGATTTTTTAAACGAACAGTTTTTACCTTTGTGTCAAAATCATTGTGTGATATGTAATGTTTCTTCAGATAATATATAGGTATGTACTGGTCGAAGAAGTAAACATACGTGTGTAAAGCCTGTACATATTATTTTGTTTAAACACTTACGAAACAATGAACAGTAAAACATTTCCTTAAACGATCGTTTTAATTAATGTATGTAGTATTTGTTAAGATTTGTGATAAATTATTTAAAATAAATGTCGTTCTTTTATTTCATCACTTCATATATTTCACTCTTTGTTTCCGCGTTTAGCATCTCTAAAAACTGTGTAGGCCTGTGTGCTTACAGCAGCCTACATAAAGAAATTAAAGATATTATTGGTCTTTATTTTCACACCTCAAATTTTTGCAATCAC